>PVJS01008083.1:0-54189 GCA_004027185.1 Glis glis | reverse complement strand
TTCTTCTCTCTCTCTCTCTCTCTCCCCCCCCACACACACACACACCCATCCACACACACATCTGTATACATGATTTTTCGCTAATAGTAATGCAGGGCTCTAAATTTGCACAAACTGAACAATTGAGAAAGAGACAGCCAGGCAGAAAATGTATCATGTTTTGTAACCTAGCCTAAAAAATCACCAAGGGCCATTGCCCTCATATTATGCTAATCAAGGCAGCATAAGGCCCTTTCAGGTTTTTTTTGGGGGGGGATGTTTTTTGGGGGGTTAGTACTGGGGATTGACCCCAGGGGCATTCTACCTCTGAGCTAGACCCCCAGCCCTTTTTATTTTTTTCTTTTGAAACAGGGTCTTGCTAGGTTGCAGAGTCTCCCTACCTTGCTGAGGCTGGCCTTGAACCTGCAATTCTCCTGTCTCAGTCTCCCAAGGACTGGGATTAAAGGTGTGCACCACCACGCCAAGCTAGGCTCTCCCAGTTTTAAGAGGAGGAAACACAGAGTCCACTGCTTTAAGGGAGAGGGGAAACATTCTGGAAGAGCATGTGGGCCCCAAAATATTGCTGTGGCCATTTTTGAAAAGTATAGTCTGCCGCAAAAGCCTAGAGAATCAAGTACCATTATATCCTTATGATCCTCACATGGAAAGAGTTCTGTAAATAGAGCCATAGGATTTTGCTGTGGCGTGCATTTCACAGGCTTTGCATAACTAATTGTAATGTATGGGACACATAGACACAAAGAGGCACACACACATGCCCAAGCAGCTAACTCAATAGTGTGGAAATCTGAAATCTTAAACCAATATTTAAAGACATGAAAGGACAGCCAGGTGTTTCCTTCATTTTACATAAGAATCTCCATATTTTTTCATCCTGTTCATTTATTCTGCTCTAATAAATTGCTTTAGCCAATTTGCCTTTGCTCTAGTTAATCCAGAACTCCCCTCTGCCTCATTCTCTTAACATCCCTTATAACATCTGCAAGCTTTAATTCTCCCTCAGTGAATCATATCTTTTCATCTTTTAGATGCTGACCTAGTAAACACAGATACATCTGTGCACACTTAAAGCATTTACTTGTTACCCCGTTTTCAACAATTTTCTCTACTCTGATTATTATATAATGGATACAGTTCCACTGCATAAATTTCCATCTCTGTGTTTCAAAGTTAATTCTTCATAAACAAGTATTGGCTTTCATCTAGCAATACTCATTATCCTTACTTTTTTCTGACTTAACTATGTTACTCTCATATTTATTCAAAGATTGTAAAGGCATTAAATATAATATGGTTCAATATGTAACTGTTCAAGAAACCAGGAGTTTTGAAATTTTCTACCCAATCTTGGGAAAATTGATCAAATAAAAGGAACCCATTTGTTACTTCTACCCAAATATTTTAAAGAATAGTATTTGTGTTTGAGTCAGACATATAATTTGAATAAATTTTGAGGTAACTTTACAGTCTAAGTTCATACCAAGTTATTTCAATAAAATTGAAGTACTTATTGAATATCACTTATGTACTCTGCTAATTACACCATGGGCTAGTACAGTAAATAAGACATACCATGTCAGTTAAAACTTATAACATGAGATAGGAGAGTTAGAAGAGCCCACAAATAGCCAGAGACTGAAATACAGAAGGGAGTATGGAAAACATTCCAAGAAAAAATACAAAAAGTGATGTCAAGGTCAGTGAGAAGAGGAAGTGAGAACTTCTGGGTTAAAGGATTGGAAAATGCTTAAAGAAGTAGGTAGTATGTATGCTAGGCCCTAAAAGATAGACATGATTTTGATAGATTTGGAGGATAAAAAGTTTTATTTCAAACTTACATTATAGCATGAGCAAAACCAGAGGTAGTGTTATGGTTACATATGGAATATTCTCTGAAAAGCTCATGTATTAATGCTCAGAGTTGATATAATTAAGTCATATTGGTTATAATCTCATCAGTACCTAAATCCATTGTAATGGACTTACTGGGTGGTAACCTAGGTAGGTTGGGTATAACTGGAGAAGGTGGGTCCTTGGGTCTGTGGCCCTGAGGACTGTGCTTGTGTCTTTGAATCCCCTTGCTTGCTCTCTTGTTTCCAGCCTTCAGTATGTGAGAGCAGAGCCTCACTCTCTTCCTCTCTCTGCTTCCTGTCAGCATGCCTAGAGCTGCATAGACCCAGCCTGACATGGACTGAACCCTGAAATCTCCAAAAACTGTAAGCAAGTAAATTTATGTTTATCTAAGTTGTGTGGTCAGTTGTTTTGGATTACAGCAATGAAAATTTCTACCAAAATAGCTAGTTAGTAACAATATTATCTCACTGATCTATCTATCATCTATATATTCTTTATCTATTCAACTATTCATCTACTAATCCACATCCATACTTGTTTCAGAAAGGTGCCTTATACAAAGTATAAATAGATGAAAAACAGGACAGGGTAAATATTTCATAAAAGATTGAGACCAGTAAGAAACAACATAATTACACATTTCACAGTGTTCTAGTTGATTAAACTTGACCCAGATTGGACACATACGGCATATGAACAGAAAATGATCCAATCATATGATTCAAATTACCCACAAGCAACAAGAAATTGCTAATCCATTTAAGAAGGCAAATTTATTTGTTAAATGTGTATTTGTACACACACACACACACATATATATATATTAATTTGTTAATGTATGTTTATAATATGTGTATACATTTATAAATATATATTTATAATGTTATATGTTAATGTTATATTTATAACATATATATGAGAGCTTGAGTATACAGTAATAGTCAAGATCTCAAATAATATATTTGATATACATGTAATATCATATTAAAGAGAATAGCAAATTAATTTATCCTAAGAGCTAAAGAATATACATTAATTTAAAGATTAATAAAAACAATTTTCTAAGTGAGGTTGGTAACATTATTCCTATTTTTACAAAAGAGGTAGTAGATATTCATGAATAGTAACTATGTCACCAAATATCATAGAACTGATAACTGAGTTTGGATTTGTATCCAGTTTGGTGTTACTTTGATATGAGAATAACGACTATACACAGAAGTCATTCATAAAGTTTGGAACAAGAATAATTGAGAATATACCATCAGAGTTAAAACAAAGACTTGGGGGAGGAGCAGGAAAAATAAGCGTATGTATAGTTTGAGAGGAAGTAATGTGTAGAAAAAAAGGAGACTGTCTCTGGAACAGCTGTTTACTGGGACAAAGCCTAAAGAAGGTGGGATCAGCCGGGTGTGGTGGCGCACGCTTGTAATCCCAGTACTTTGGGAGGCGGAGACCGGAGGATCTGGGTTCGTGGCCAGTCTCAGCGCTCTCTCTCTCACTCTCTCTCTTTCTCTCTCTCTCTCTCTACCTAGTGAGGCGCTCTGCAACTTCGTGAGACCCGGTTTCAAAATAAAGTATTAAAAAAAGAGCCGGGGGTGTAGCGCGGAGGTAGAACGCCCCTGGGTTCAATCCCAGGTACCGCAAAAAAAAAAAAAAAAAAAAAAGGTGGGATCAAGAGAATGGATGAAGGGATTCCCCGTGAAAGAAGCAGAACTATTCTTCTTTGGGCAGAACATAAATAAAAGTAGTATCACCAAAAACCCCAAGAAATGCCCCACACCTTCCAGCAGGTTTGGAATTAACAAATAAACAAACAAACAAACCCAGGGTTGGTTTAGAATTTTGGACAAAATTTTAACTAAAATCTTTTTGTTGTCCTTTGGCCCCTAGAGGAACAAGAATTCAAGAGCAAAGGAATAGATTGAGATCAAGTTGCCATATTTCCTATTTCACTGCATTTCCTACTCTCTCAAATCAATGATATATAGATTCTGGAAGTGTGTATCCCAGTCTAGGGATCAAAAGAGCTACATTTCCCCATGAGCCACAAACACACCACTAACCTAAGACTTGTATGGTATTTGAAAATCAGTCCAACTTCTGGATTTTTCACTCTGGACTACTTATTTATTTTGTGAGAGCCTCAATATCACCATATAAAGATAAATTTTAATATTTGCATACTTGAGTTTTATTACAAATTAAATGTGCCTAGATTGTGCCCAGGATGCAGTGATCTATCCATAACTCTGAGAGCTTTCTTTCCTGTGCCTTAAATCCTCATCCAGCACGCACCAAGATCTGACAGCTAGATGCGAATCCTTTATAGAAGAGCAGTAAATGCCTCCTAGTCTGGCATTTATTCATTATTTCATTTCTGGTTTTTTCAATAAATATTTATGCAGTGTTTTCTTTGTGACAGGCACCCAGCTCACCTTAAAACCTCAGGTTTGGGCAGCATGCCCCTGACTGTCCTGTTTGTCTTGAGCCTCAAGTTTATTCCCTGGTTCTAACTTTATTTTTTAGTGGCTTGTCACTTTTCCTGCATCGGTATTTAAAATCCTGTGTCTTAGTGCAGATTCAATACCCTTAAACTAAGATGCTGGGTGCTGGTTTCTGCTTCCTGCCTCACATCTCTTCCCTAGGTTCTATATATCCTGTCTCCATCTAAAAATTTGTTCGTGAGCCTGGAACAGCCTCAGCAGGATCAATGAGATAACATAACAAATGTGCTTTAAACACCTCAGAGAAAAGAATACGAACAAGAACAAAATGTAAATTGTGTCTTTTATCAATAAATGAAAAAATAGTAAAATTTATAATATATGGTCTCTATTAATTATTTCCTATGTACTTCTTCCAACCTAGAATTTCTCTGGTTTAATTTTCTTTCTCAAAAGGCACCATAGGTATTACATCCGATGGAGTCTAGGCAGGAAGCCTATGAAATATTCCTGCCATGCAATTGACACAAGTACATGTGTATAGAGCTTAAGAAATTAAGCAGAGGAAGCAATGGGACTTGTAAAAGCAGAGGGACACTGCTGTGCCTAAGGAAAAGGAGAAAGGGAGGAAGCAGTTGCTGGAGGCTCAGAGAGAAAGTTATATGGAGGGAACTACTTGAAGGCACTGAGACCTTTGCTAGAGAGTCATCAACCCAGGCAACCCATACGAAAGGAGCAAGGGGAAAATAAACACTCCAATATTATTTTCCTCATTGTATTTTATTATTTTATTTTTGCCAAGTATCATCATTTTATTAAACACGACAAAGCCAGAAAGAGCAGAAAGGCTCACTTTTATTCCATGTGGTTCAGCATTCTGGGGACACAGAGTAGAATGTAGGAGGATAGAGAGTGCAGCAGGGAGGGCAAAGAGTTGTTGTCCAGAGTAGAACAATGATCCAAGCTGACAATGCTGGGATAGCAACGTAAACAAAGGCAAAGAGCACATGAGCCAAAAAAAAGAGCTCTGGACAGATGTTGATGGCAGAGAAGGCCAGGGCAGAGGACAAATGGAGGATTTGGAGTGAAAAATAGTATTTTTGCTTGGAATTTTGTTAAGAAAGAGCATGTGGCATTTTTAGGAGTTTTTTAGTAAATGGAAAAAATTGGAATATAGCAGGAGTGAATGTAAATAACAAGGTCAAAGATATGCTAGAACGCCAAGTTCAGTGGTTTTACAATTATTGTGTAAACGTATGGTGTGGACTTATCAGAGTATGTTAAAGAAAAAAAGTTATTCAACCACCATACTGGCAAAGAGAAGATGGAAAAAAGGGAAAAAGGGGGAACTAATGATAACTAGGTAGGTAGTGACACCATTTGTACAAGTCTTCATATAACCAGCGGCAACAGTGATTGTGCCTCATTTCTTAGCCCTGCACACTATGTGCCAGGCACTGTGGTAAGAAATTGGCTTAAAATAATTCACTTAATCCTCATAACAATACTGTAAGATGTGTACTCTGTCATCCCTACCATTACTTAGAATTAAACCGAGGCACAGAAAATTCAACAATTTGCCTAAGTTCACACGACTAGCAAATGCTGGAGGTGAGATTCAAACTCAGGCAGAATTCGAACTAGAATCCCTTCCCTATACAAATTTCTAGCCATTTGTTTGTTTTATTTATATTTTTCTTATTCATAAACAGTCATGTTACAGCAACCTTTTTGCTTTGCTTGCAACTCATTGCAGTCCCTTTTTGAATGTTTTCATGGAATCAAACTACTGACATCTGTTAGCACTGTGCTCCAACCCAATGATTGGCATTCACACTGAAATTTATGTACCTAATGAACTACCATTTAAAGATTTTTTTCCCTTCATTAAACTGTGCTACCTCATGCTGCTTATTCCACATTTTCCTGCTAGACACAGATTCTATCCCTGTGCTATCCAAAAGAAATATAATGCAAGCCATGAAAGTGAGATCTATGCACTTCTAAATGGTCTAGTATAGTCACATTAGACAAAGTAAAGAGAAAGGTCACAAAGTTTGGGAGCAGTCCAGAAGACCACCCTCACTGCTGACCATACTCACTGTGAGTTCACAGACCCCCAGGGTCACTCTTACTTCTGATGCCATTTGCAAGTTCAGGGCTCGTAAGACCACTCTGAGTTTTGATATTTGCTAGAAGGACTCAGAACTCATTGAAAGCTGTGATTTTCTTGGTTAGGGGTTATTACTTTGAAAAGATACAGGGAAAATCAGTCAAAAGAAAAAACTGATGGGGCAAAGTCCAGGAAAGTTCATTGCATGGAGCTTCCAGGTGTCCTCTCCCAGCGGAATCATGGACAATGCCCACGTTCCCAGAATCAGCATATGGCAGAATGCACAAGGTATTGCCAAACAGGGAAGCTCAAATGATTCTGTATCTAGAGTTTTTATTGGAAGTGAATCACAGAGACATGGTTGGCTGCCCATGTGGCTGATCTTAATCACCGCCCCTCCCAAGTCTGAGTTGACACCATGTGACTCAAAGCCCTCATTATCAATCATATTGCTAGACAGTTTGCCATGATCCAAGGCTTCCTGATAAACAAATACACTCTTATCTGGCAGGACATTACAGGGCTTAGAGGTAACCTACCAGAAGTTGAAGGCAAAGGCCAAACTTCTCTTTGGTCAGGTTAAATTTTTTACTACAAACCTGTGGAATTAACTATAATACTGTGTTTTGTTTAGCTCAATACATCCCAAACATTACCATTTTAATATATATTCAATATAAAACATGATAGAAATATTTTACATTTTTTTCAAGCCAAGTCTTTGAAATCCTGTGGGTATTTTATATTTATGTCACATCTCAACTTGAACTAGCCACATTTCAAGTGTTTTATAGCCACATATGGCCAGTGCCATATGGCCAGTACAGCTCTAGTCTCTCCTCATTCTTACTGAATCTAACAAAGCTCCATATATTTTTAGTGGGGACATAACTATCAGTATTTTAAAATATTTTTATTATTATAAATTACCCACTATTACAGAATTTTTACCACATTTAAAATTTATATCTAAAATATTTTTAGAAGTAGTATCAACAAATAACCTCTTTACTACTCATTTGAAATCTAAGTTTCCATCCTTACCATTGTAGTATTCACTTCTGCAGTATACTTTTATTACCTTGAGATTGGTTTTCCATGTGTTCCTAAAGCAATACTCTAGATGGTTAACAATCTACCTCTTGTCACCCATAATTCAACTTTCAGTGTATTTGACTTTTTTCTTGTAAAATTTAATGTCCCTCTTCTTCTAATAGCACCTTTGGCAATCCAGTACAGTAAGAATATGACTTTAGGGAGTCCCATATACACGTGTGTGTGTGTGTGTGTGTGTGTGTGATAGTGTGTGCACGTGTGCAAACCCTCCCCTAACTAAAAGGGATGTTTGACATGATTTGCTTTTGTCTTAGTCTAAAAGCAATTTAAGAAGTTTGTAAAAAATATCAGGAGTCTACTAAGTTATTGCCGAAACTATCTAGAGAGCACTATTAACAATTAGAGAAAAAAAAATTTTTTGCCCGCAGTACTCTCTTCAAGTTACAGAGCAACATTTCAAAACTTATATCTAGAATACATGAACAAATCACTTTAGAGCTTATATATGTTATTTAGTGCGGCTTATTTTTCTTGCACAATAACACATTTCAAAGAGCATTTTCCAAGGTAGCTCTAATGGTGGCTATTGAAATGCCAAGCTGTAAAGGTCAGAGTCTGTCCACAAATGCTTTCACATTCCTTCCTGGCCTCCTCTCTTCATCTGTTGTGTTACCTCCTGTGGTGGTAGAGCACATTGTAGGCTGGTGGTTAGCAGACATGGACCTTCATTATTTTAGATCCATCCCGCCTTCATTAAAATTTTAAAATATTATATCTCATATCTTTCCCTTATTCTCACCCTTCAAAGATCATAGAATCATACTATCTTCCACCCTAGACAATAGTTTTCTCTCCATCAGAGATACCATTTTATGTGAAGCGGTCTTTGTACATTTTCTATTGTTGCTTTCTTGCCCTTTTTGCCTAGAATCATGTGTCTGGTTCCTATTGATAGTATCTTGAGACCAAAAGGTCTGATTTAGAACTCAGCTATTCTGATAATGAGAATATTCTTCCTATAGAAAGAAGGGAGATTATTTATTTATTGTCTGGATATTAGTCCCTTTTACACAGAAAATTAATACCCTTTGTTGTTGTTAACCTGCATTTTCTCCTTGGTGTCCGTGTGTGTCTCAGTGTGTGTGAACTCATTTCCCCAGAATTTATCATGACCTTAAAACCCTTCTCATATTCTTAACTCTTGACATACCTGTTAATGACAGATATGATGCTTCTTCAGTCAGGATTCTGTTACCACCCTTTTTCTTCTTACAAACAGAAAATATTATGTCTTTGCCTTTTTGTAACATTTATGAACAGATAATTAGCTGTGCTTGATATAGCTGGAACTCTTGTTCTTTCTCACTAAGACACTGAGTTGCTTTTCTCTTTTAAATGTTAACTGAAGATCTTCTCCATTTAAGACCATAAGTCATTCTTTTTTTTAAATCATTACATGATTTTTTTGAGTTGAAATATCACTCCACAATAAGCCACACTTTATTGTAAGTTAGTGACCTATCGACGGCTGTTACTTCCAACCAAATCAGTACCTTGACCACATATATGTGAAGCAGAGCTAGATGAATTTTTGACCTAAGCATCTCTAGTTATAAACATCCTAGACATTTACAGTATGGTAAAATTAGAAAGCCATACATTTCTGGAAAACACACCTAACATTTTTGTTATTCAAATAAATAAAACATGAATAAATAAAAAGGGCCATTTAGTAGCTAGAAGGTGTAGCCGAAATAAAAATTAAAAACAACCAACCAAACAATAAAACCCCAGGAATCCTGTGTTGATGGCTGTGGGAGTGGCGTTGCTTTTGCATCAACCTGAATTCATCCACAAAAGCAGATGCAGTAAGTAGGACAGTAAAATAAAACAACCACCGAACAACAGTTACCAAAAGTTTAAAAGAAGAAACTGAATTGCTTTGGCAGATAAAATGGAAGACATCTAATTAAGTTTAAATATTTTTTTTTCAATTTAAGCATGTCCCATACATTACATGGGAAATACACTAAAAAATTAGACATGATTCATCTCAAATTCAAATTTAGTCAGGAATTCTGAATGCTTGCTAACTGTGGCAGTACTTTGTTTGCTAAGTCTGGTGGCGAACTCTACAACTATACTGCCTACTTAGTACCAACATTTGTTTTAGAGGGCAGTAATGAAATATCCCAGGTGCTACCTGGAAAGAGCAGCAAGCCACAGGAGAGCAATGGAAAGTGGGCAGGTTCTCTATGTTCTCCAGGGTTCAGAGAGTGCTAGGAGCTTGTGGTGAGGTCTAGAGGAGCTGGAGTAGTCTGGGGCCATCATCAACTCTAGGTCCCTTCAGGATCTGGAGGCAGAATCCAAAATTACCAGAACAGGGCCAATAAATACAAATGAGAATGAAGGGTTAGAAAGGTAGGAAGAGCCACAGGCTAGTATATCTGTAGGCCTTATTTTAATGCCTAGAAGCTAAAAAAGATATCCTAACCCCCATTTCTCCTTTCCAAATATCCCTTATCTGGAGACTGGCAGAATAAACAGTAGAATAAACTGGAAGAATAAACAAACCAGACAATGGATTATGATGTGGCTGTACAGAGGAGCAAAGGTATCTCCAGAGATGAGTGTGGAGAGCTCTTCCAGGATATATTATTGCATGAAAAAAATATGAACAGTAATGAACCAGATTAAGAAATATATTTAGTATTCAAATAAAATTTAGAAGTTATATCAGAAGTGGTTATATATATTATAGAATAAAAATCAGTGTTGAAGGAACATTTTTTGTCTTGTCTCTTCACTTTATCTTACTGTGGGAATAAAATGCTACAGCCAGTACATTCAGGGAAAACTCTTTAGTACTATAATCTTTTGCATATAAAAAAGAAGCTGTATGGTAATGATAAATTAATAATAGCTTTGAATCTAAGAATACTGTTGAATCTGACAAGTTTCACAGAGAAGTAAAATGAAAAGGGAGTATAAGTTCAAATTTCAACAGTATCTGTAGAAACTGTTTTCAAAGGTATTCTTCACTGACAAGGATATCATTAATAATGCCAAATTATATTTTTAAAGGCAATCAAGTATTGGAATACATAATGATAAAATTTCTCCTATGATTTTAAATTGATGACTTTGGTCTGTGAGAAGTAAATTTTTAAATAAAAAGCCAGCAACAACAAGAAACACCACCATGAAAATAGCATCCTGGTAATGAGTTTCAGAAATGCTGTAATATGTCACATTAATTTTCACACTGATATGATAAAAGTATTTAGAAATCTCCAGAATTTGATTTAGATACACATTTTTTGTATTCCTCAATACTTTCAAAGCTCAAAATATAAGTTGAATTATTAAATGGATAATAGCATTCATTAACAAAAACATTGCTATATTAACATCTGACTCCACATAGTGAATGGTTTTATTTTTATCTTACAACATTTTTTTATGATGGTCATAATGTCTGGTTGGTCAGTTGGTGTGTTTTGATTGAGGTGTTACTAAGATTTTTGACCATCAAAAACTGAGTTGATCTTGCTTCTCAGTTTATAGCAACAACATCAAGAGAATATGATCTACATATTTAGAGTATATCACTAATTACTTGTCTTTTCTCTTTATTTTACCTTCCAACCCATTCACCTCTCCCTTTAAGTGCCACAATTTATATTTTATATATGTCCTTAGATCAATTTTTATTTATTTACTTCTATGTATACATGCAAAATTTTAATATTGGTTTTCATATATATTTTAATATACAAATGACAAAGTATAATAAATTTTATCTTATTTTTTATTCTCCCCCATCAAATATTATTTTGTTACTGTATTCAAACCTAGGGTTTTTCCTTCTGACCAATATTCTATGATATATATGACTACATGCTATTTATTCATTCATATATGATAAGCATATAGGTTTACTCCATTTTTTAGTAATATGCTACTAAAATAAACATCTTTGTAAATGTTTCTTTGGGTACCTACCTGAAGAACCTCTTGGATATATATCCCCCAGAATGAGTATGTATTTCCTCAAGTTCTCTAAAATATACTTCTTGTTTGCTCTTTAAAATGACTTCATTAATTTACACGTTCAAAAATAGATCAAAAGATCTCCATTTTCTGGCTTCTTTAAGAGCCACTGATCTATCCAGTGTTCTCATTTTGCCAATTATATGGCTATAAAATGTCATTTACATAGTTTTGTTATGAATTAATGTGAAAATATTTTCAATATTAACTATTTGCATTTGTGTGTGTGTGTGTGTGTGTGTGTGTGAGAGAGAGAGAGAGAGAGAGAGAGAGAGAGAGAGAGATGAGAGAGAGAGAGAGAGACAGAGACGGGATTGAACCCAGAAGCATTTTACCACCAAGCTACACCCCCAGCGCTTTTTATTTTTTTATTTTGAAACAGTGTCTCACTAGGTTGCTGAGAGTCTCGCTAAATTGCAGAGGCTGGTCTCCAACCTGGGATCCTCCTATCTCAGCTTCCCAAGTACTGGGATTATGGACATGAACCACCACTCCTGGCTGCATATTAAGCTGAGATCAACCAGTCTCAGAAAGTTAAGGGTCAAATGTTTTCTCTCATATGTGGAAGCTAGAGAGAAAAATAGGAAACAAAAGGGACTTTAGATAATTGAGGAGAGTGACCAGTAGAATAGTGGAGGGAGATAGGGGAGGGAGGTGGGGAAGGAAAAAGGAGGACTGGTGAATGGAACAGTTCAAATTTGCTATGCCCACGTATGAAGGAATCACTACTCATTTCAATATTATGTACGGAGAGAGACAGGTGGCAGGGTGGGACCAGACAGAAAACACACCAAGACCTGTGTGCATGTTTTTTGTATGACTTTGAACCTCACTGTGATGTATAATTATAATGTGCCAATAAAAGTATTAAATATAAAATCTTTATCCACTTTCTCTGTTGGGATCATTCTGTAACCTATAGAATTTTGTCAATTAAATATGTTGCAAATAGTACCAGAAACTAAAGAACTGGTCAGGAAAAGAAAATAACTCGGAAATGAAAAGTGTCATAGGAGACAACCTAAAAAGCTTGCAATGGCCCAGAGTAGAAAATAAATATCCATGAACACATACTGATTTAAGTAAATGATTGAAGCATAAATGAAGGGAAAAATAGAAAAATCTGTGCAGAATTCCAAATAATTTATTCAGAAACTCCCCCCTCAAGTAGGTGGAGAATAACATCTCCCCACCCTTAACTTTGGGTTGCTTATAGGTGCCTTCCTTCTAAACAATATCATATGTAAAAAGGGACTTTATGCTGGAGAAACATGATAAACACTATCAATAGATAAGGTTAACATCAAGAGTGATGTCTTGTTGATAAAAGTTATCTTTTTGATGAGATGGGAATGTCACTTTATTTCTGTGGTCTTCCACTTTAAAACATATCTCAGCCTAATCACAAGAAAAATACCATCCCAGTATATACTGAGGGATATTCTGAAAATTGGTCAGTACTTCCCAAAATTTTTAGGGTTATTAAAAAAGATAAGTCTAAGAAATTGTCACAGTCTCCAAGATCCTAAGGAGATATGATGAGTACATATAATGTGCTATCATGGATGAAATCCCAGAACAGAAAAAAAGATTATAGATAAGAACAAAGGAAATTTGAATAAAGACTAAATTTTAGCTAATGATATTATATTAATATAGATTCAGTAGTTGTGACAAATGAACCATACTAATATAAGATGTTAACAATAGAGGGAATTGGTTATAGGATATGAAGGTACTTATCCTATTTTTAATTATCCTATTTTTAATTCTTTTGAATACTTTTGTTGGGGCATTGTAATTAGACATCATAGTGAGGTTCAAAGTGATACAAACTTTTGTATGTGTGTGTGCATGTGATGTGTGGTACTAGGGATTGCACCCGGTGTCATTCTGCCTCCAAGCTACACCCCAGCCCTGTTTTATATTATTTTATTTTGAAACAGGTTTTCTTACTTTTGATGAGAGTCTCACTATTTGCTGAGGCTGGTCTTGAACCTGCAATCCTCCTGTCTCAGCTCCCCCAAGTACTGGGATTACAGGTATGCACCATTATGTCCGGCGATACAAACATTCAATGCTGCTAATGTTTTCTCTTAACTTGCCGACTGTCTGTTAATTTTGTCCAGGATGACTTCAATGGACAGAAATCTAGAGGTAATAGCTGCTTTGATAAAGGCAGTAGTAGTGGAGGCAAAGCGAAGTAGACAGGCTTGGGGAATGTTGAATAGGATGGTAAATTAGATGTGGGACACAAAGATAACAAGGCATTGGGAATGGGTTCTAAATTGTTTTACTTCAGGAATGAAGAACTTCTGGAAGCTTCATAGTCTTTGTTATGACTGGAAATAGTATCCGATTTTCTATTTCAATTTCTAACACTTATTGCTGTTTCAAATGTTCCTATTCATTTATGCATATTGATCTTTCTATGTATATTTTTGGCAATGCTACAGTCAAACCCAGCATCTTGTGGATAATAGGAAAGTGCTCTACCACTGAGCTACACCCACCCCAGCCACCAATGTCTTAACAGTTCTGTTTGACGATTATTTTTATTTGTAAATGATCAATTAATTACAAATACTGGACATTTATCCATTTATCTTTTTTCCTTTATTCACACATTTTCCCTTTGTATTAAATTGGACAGAATACCCAGTATTATGTTTAACAATATAAATATATCAAGATTTTTGTCAAATTTCTAATATTAAAAGCTTCCAAAAACTTTTTGTTAAATGTAACATCTGTATTGGTTTGTGTTTATTAATTTGTTTGTTTGCTTTATTTTGCATTTGGGTATGGATGTCAACAGTGGTTAGGAAAGATAGGTTTCATATGATTATAATTCTTTAATTCCTAGTTTTTAAAGACTTTATTTTAAATCTCAAATGGATATTGAACATTATCAAAAGCTTTTTCAGTGTATGTCAAGATGATCACATGATATTTTCCCTGCAGTCCATTAGCTTAATAAATTATAATAAATTATGCTATTATAATTTCTGACATTAACTATCTTTGCATTCCTGAGATAAATTCTGTTTTTTGATTCATAATTATCCAATTAAAAATCTGTTGCTGAATTTTGTTTAATAATTCATATATAGAAATTTTAACCTATTCTCAAAAGAGAACTTGGTTTATACATTCCTTTTCTCATGGCGTCTTGGTCTAGTTTTGATGCTGTGCTGAACATGTTTTAATTTGTCCTTTAAGATGCATTCTCTATTCTTCTCCCTGCTCTGTCATGGTTGGTGGCTGCATGGATTTCTTCGGTGGGCACCTTTGCTCCTGGCTTCTGGTGGAGCTCAGTGATCTTCTGACAGGAGTTCCTTTCTGTTCCATTGCAAAGTCTGATGTACCCTTCTAACAAAGGTCGCAGGCTCACTCTGGATTTTGCCAGTAGTTTCCTCAAATTTCCCCTTTAAGCCAAAGAGTGGCATTTGCTTCTTCTGTTGTAAGTCTGGGTATGAAACTACTCAAATTGGGTTTATTAAATCCAGCCCACACCACTGTAAAATGCCCTTCAATAAAATCCCCTTACTTCCCCAGTATGTGTGTGTCAGTTTCTTCCTGCTGAGTTCTTGCCTGATACAGGTATCAAAACTGCTTCAATTCAAACTTCGAGTCATGCATCTTTTTTTCTTCTATAAGAGATAAATTGTGTAAAATAGGCACAGATTCTTTGACATTGTGGTAGAACTCACCTATAAAACCATCTTTTTAGAGACAAAAATTAAATAGTAGCGATTAATCTGTACAAATTTGGAAGTAGTATATTTCAATAATATCCATTTCATAGGATTTCAAATTAGTGGCATTTAACAGTTCATAATATTCTTATATAACTTTGTATTTCTTTCATACCTGAAGCTATTTTCCTTTTTGTTTAATATTTTGTTTTCTTATGTTCTCAATTTCTTGATAAGTTTGCAGAAAGTTTTGGTGATGTCTTTTCAAATAAGCTTTGGCTTTTGAAAAACAACTTTTAATTTATGTTTTGGCTTTCTCTGTCATTAGGTTCATCCATGACTTTACAGTTTTACTCTCAGTCTACACATGGTAAAATAGATGATTGCATTTAAATTGTAAGAGTTTGGAATATAAAGTAAAGAGGTAAGGTTTATGTGTTTTGAGGGAAAATAGTTTTATTCTTCCTAAAATGCTCAGTACACCTATCTCAGTATTGCTACTATAGATATTACAGAGAGATTGATTTTCATCTTTCATTTTATAATCTTGATTTTAGAGTGTTTGAGTTAATAACATGCAAATGAGTAAAGGCATTTAATTAGGTTTGAAAATCCATTAAGAGCATTGTCAAGGCAACCTGCAAAGTACAAATTTGATCACTAATTCTGTTATAAGTTATAGTCTCACCTTAGGCACCTCTTTAGATTTTTTTTTTTTTTTGGCCTCATCTGTCTCCCTGATACTGCTCAGCATCAGCTTCCACTATAATAATAGACTCTGAGTGGATACTTGGGATTCTGCTAAACTGAGGCTGAGCCACATGAATTCAGCATATCTTTTTCAGACCTGATGAAACACTGAACTACAAGGTTTTCCCAGTGTCTACCAAAGCAGCCACAGTTAGCCAAACCTACTTACCTGAAAGGGGTTAAGTCCCTTTGGGATGAAATTTGTCTAATGGGACAAAGTGAGGGAGAGAGCCAGCAGATCAATTTCTTTCCCTTCATCCTTCCAGTAGAATGTCTAAGGCATGATTTTTTTTTCATATAGCTTATTTAGAGAGTCTTCATAGGAGGGGCCTGCTGAGTGACCTGCTGTGCTTTCTCGGTTTGCAAGCACAGTAACATGTACCCTTCTCTTGCTGTGCAACCCACCCTGTTCTTTTCCCTTCTCTTTCACTCTCACTGGCCTGAGACTAAATTTCTCAAGTAAATTTTGTCCCTTAGGCATTTTTTTTCTTAAGGCTCTTCTCTAGGGAACTCAAGCAAGACAGAGACTGTATCACTCAGCATCCGACAGCAAGAAGTCCAACATGGAAGAGCACCTACTGTCTGCTCGAGGAGTAAGAATTTCTTTCCTTCCTTCCTTCCTTCCTTCCTTCCTTCCTTCCTTCCTTCCTTCCTTCCTTCCTTCCTCCCTCCCTCCCTCCCTCCCTTCCTCTCTCTCTCTCTCTCTTTCTCTCCCTCCCTCTTTTCTTTCTTTCTTTCCTTCTGGATACTTCCTTTCTTTGTGGTACTGGATATTGAACCCCGGGCATTTTACTTCCAAGTTATACCCCAGCCATATTTTTTACTTCTATTTTGAAACAGGGTCTCACTAAGTTGCTGAGGCTAGCCTTGGACCTGCGATCCTCCTATCTCTGCCTCATTAATACTGGGATTATAGGCGTGAACCATCACACCCAGCTGAGAATTACTTCCTAATGGAAAAAATAGATTTGGAATCACTGATTTTGAGGTGTTTTCCTCCTTTTACACCTCTGGCAATGTGGTAAGGGGACTAGTAACAATTTTGGGCCAATCTGAGTCTGGTAATCTTCCAAATTACCTTACCTAGAATAACATCCCCATAACCAAGGGATTCACGCAGGTCCCTGGCCAGGTGTTGGAATTCTGAACAATTCAACAATGATTGTCTTACAGCTTTTTTCTACTTTCTTGAAAAAACCTTCCTCCCTCCACCCCCATTTCCACAGAATTACAATATCTAGGTAAAAATCAGTTTCCTGAGGGTAACTATGTGTGTTTGTTCTTTTGAGTCTAGTATTTTTAGGGTATGAATCTGGAAAAATAGAACTTTCAAGGCTTTATATAAGAGGGGAAACCTTCTACCATTAGGAGCACAATTAAAAATAAATAGAAGTCCTATGAAGATAAAATAAAAATGCAAACTGATCAAAAATGATGGTTTTGAAATGAAATTAGATACCCTGTTCAGAGAGTATCTCTGAATTAACTAATGTTCAATATGATACAGATAGAAGTTATAGACAATGATACCACTAAACTAGGTTATCTTTAAATATCTAATTAAGGAAAATCCATTTGCATAAGGATATTATTTTTTGAAAAGCTCTTTTTTCTACCAAAAAGGAAACAGATGCATAATCTATGTATTATACAGACTTAGTACCTAATAAATATATTTTCAGTGAATGATAAAGAGCTAATATTAGAAATAATTAATTTTACAAAAAAACTCTTTAAAATTGGGAAACATTCATTTGCTATTAATTTTCTATAATGGAGTTTTATTTTTTAAGTCTTCAAAACATGAGAAATATTTTTCTTATGCTGCCATGTCATTTCTGAAAAAGATGAGAACAAAATCCCCTTATAGTGAATCAGATAATACATGAAGATAAAATGGCATTTATTTATTCAAGGAAACTAAATTTTTTTTTGAGTGATGGAAGCTTATTTGTCATTCTAGAAACTAATTTTTTAGAGCATTGAAGATTCAGGAAAAGGTGACAAAAAAGTAGCTATGAAGAAATCTGTCATGTAGTTCCTCTAAAATGAATAAATTAAACTGGAATTTATTGACATTAAAATAAAGAAATAGAAGTTCAATAATGGGAGGATATGAAAAAAATCGAGTCAGAATTATAGGATTATTCAGAGGAAGCAAGGAAATGTGCTGCAGTCATCACTCTAACCTTCGATGAAAAGTGGAATAACTAGCCTACATGTAATGAAAGAGAGATCACCAACAAGCTAGAAAGAAAAAAAAGAAAGAGTCTGGTGTTTTACGAATTCAAGTTTGGTAGGTATAAGGAAATTGACAAACTAAAAAGTGTTATAGTCATAATATTAATTCCCTCAACACTCTTATTTTTTTTTTTTATTAAACTACCAAGTGCTGACTTGACTCTGTGAAGTGCTGGGAATACAAAAATGAAGAGATGATTTTGTAGACCCCTAGTTGTTGACACTCTAGAGATAGAGAAGGATTTGTATGAGGAAAAAAATGCAATTTGATAAGCATGGATAAAGTATTTTAACAGCTTAAGAGAGAACTATTGATTTTCTCTGATAGAGTTGCCAAAAGTCTCACTGAGAAAGGGTGGTTACACAGTAGTAAGGTTCAGGAGTTATTGCCTATTGACCAGGTGGAGGGAAATGCAGGTGGGTCACATGTGATGAGGGATGACTGTAGCTGAATACATTGCAATCAGAGGAAAGAACAGGACTGAAACAAATATCAACCATTTTAAAGCCAGATTCTCCTCACCATCAGTTTCACAATGGTCATAGTTAGCAATCAGCAGACAAGGAAAGGAAGCACATTAAGAGTGACAAATCATTGCCTCTCTGTAGTTTTATCTTCATCATGTTCTTACCATGATGCCCAAGGTTATACAAAGAATTTTTGCATATCTTGGCATTGGCTGTGATACGTCCTCCTTCTGTGCTCTGGCTTAATTAAAAAACTGATTTTTCCATTTTCTCTAATGCTTCACTACTTACCTCTTTCCATTTTTTATGAGAGAGAGACAGAGAGGGAGAGAGACAGAGAGAGCACGTGTGGGTTGGGTAGCTGCTTTCTGATCAGGGGATGCACAAAGAGACCACGTTTGAGAAATGCAAGATTTATCTTTTTATATATCACCTTTTTATATAAGACCTTTTTAACCCCTAGGGTATCCTATGGCATCTCCTGGCATAAAGTCTTACTAATAATTTATATTCAAAGCATTGTTCCTCCCAAGTATCATCTGAATTCTAAAGAAAGCTAAAATAAAAAAAATTCTCCATAAAATATTTCAGCTTCCATAGCACAAGAGAGAGAAAAACACTTGGGAGAAGGAGCAACTCTTCACCATATTTCATTCTACACCATGTTGGTAGACATTTATTTTTCCTTCTGCAATGCAAACTTTAAATGCAGGGTCTCTCTAATTTATAATTAATCTTTAATTCATTTAGTTTGTCACTTTACTATTTTTAAAAGAGTAATGACCTATTATTTTATATTAATCAAGAATTTTATTCTTCAAGCATTTTTACATGCCAGATCTTGCTAAAGCCTTAGTATAGTCCTTGGTGTTGATTTGGTGATTACCCCCATTCCAAAGATGGAGCGATTGAGGTTCTGTGGGGAATAAAATGGCTTTCTCCAGGTGATACAGCTAGTAGGTGATAGGTCCTGCACTTACACCAAATATTCTGTCTCTCAGTGGACTGTTTTTTCTCTACCCCTACACTCCTCTGATTCTTGTTCCCCTACATGGTTCTCGCCTGGAGGGCCCATCCACAAATAAATAATTCCATGTGTGGGGGTCCATAAATATGAATTCTTTGTATCTCAGCTGTTTCAGATGCAGGAGGTTCAAGCTTTGTAACTTGAGAAAAAGCTCTAGAAGTACTCTTGGATAATTATACAGATCAGAGCAGGGAAGAAGAGGGTTAGCACTCCAATTAATCATGGTCAAACCAAGGTGAAAACAGGTCTTAATGAAACAGATCGTATGTCCTTCTACATCTAGCCCATGTACTTGCTGCCCTTAAGTCCCCAGGCCATCACAGGGACAGCTGCTCCTGCTCATAGCACCCAATCCATCTTGGCCCTGCAATGCTTTCTACTGCCTATGTGACCTCAAGTCTCATTTCCCAAGATTAGAAGGAGGGCAAACAGTGCTGTATCTACCCCGGTGATTTGTGTTAGAAGAGAAATTGGAAGGCTTTTTACCCATGCAATGAATTTCATATTATGTGCATGGAAGTAAAAAAGAAGATTGTGTAATGAAAGCAACCAAGAGAGGAAGGAGTCCTTTCAGCCTCCCCAAAATTATTTCACAAAGATCGCCACATATTCTGAAAACACACAAGGCTACTCTTCTAGCATGGCTGAACGACTGTTACTTAAGCGTTTTATTCTTTTGTTCTTCTGGGTTTTATTTTTTATATAATCTGTACTGTACAGTGAATCTATAAGCAATGAAAAGTTAAGATGTAATGATTAGTAACTTAACTGGAAAGTTCTAACAAAAGGGGTTAATGATCAAGCTTCATACCACTGTAGTAAAGAGGTGCATTTTGGAAATAGCCTCATCAAGTGACCTACAGTTATGGGTGACATTTGCACTTCAATCGTTCACCTGTAAATGAGGGTAACAATTCTTGACTTGGAAAAATGAAGCTAAATAATGAATGAATACTATTATTATTCTCAGTTGGCTCTCTCTCTCTCTCTCATGACAGAATCTTGGCTGTGTTTCCAGGTTGGTCTTAAACTCCTGGGCTCAAGTGATGCTTCCGCTTCAGCCTCTCAAGTGCTGTGATCACAAGCATGTGCCTGAAATTACTGTGGACAACTTTATAGGACAAAATGTAATTGAATTAATGCATACTGAACAATTCATTGTTACTATAAGAAATATAGGATTAGGGTCCTGCGGGTCTCCGGTCATTACATGCTTGTCAACTCATCAATAGGTAACATTTTTAATGTACGTCTCTATTTACAGACACCTTATTTAATATATATTATTGACATATTGATCTTGAGCTCATTGCCAACAGCACCATAACCCTTGCCTGCACAAAGCTTATCTAACGTACATTATCTCTATAAGTACAGCATAGCCTTTTCCCGCTTAGTATACTAGATAGGACTTCAACACTTTTTGTTGGAGGCCATTTTAAATAGTTAAACCACCAAAAAAAGTCACAAAATGTAAAAATTGTGGTACAATATAAACTATTAGGTGAACACTTGCTTAAAGTGTAAGAGCTGAATAAAAAACGGTAGAGCACTTTCTTCAACCTCAGCTGAGACATGAGGGTCAGGTGACTTAAATTTGTTACCAGTGCACATATCTGCCAATCACTGTGATAATGCAATAATATTGATTCAGGTTTAAAAAATAAAGTTAAGTAGGGAATAGGGAATCCTGGAATAGGATGTGAATAGGGAATCCTGGAATAATTAGGATCAACTGTAAAATGCTGTAGTTGTGAGCTTGTCATCTATCATAGAATAAACCAGCTTCATACCGCACAAACTTCATGCCTTGGGACAAAATTGTCTCAATTTTGTCACTTGTGAAATAAACACAATAGTAGCTATAACCTCTTGGATTTGTGATGAGTATTAAGTGAGAAACTGCATGTGAAGTGTTTACCTGGTATGTGTTAAATGGTCAAAAACATAATTTACTAAAGGAAAGAGGACTAAATAAAGGAAAAACAATTTACTCTAACTTAAGTAGGATTTTCTTACTAACACCTCTCAAAATTCTGGATGAGAGAGGAATATTTGACTGAAAAATTTACTGTTTCTTCTTATTTTCTGTGCATGGGCAAAATAGATTTTAGTGGCAGAGATAGTGTTACATTCCAATATAAAAATGATTTTGCTGAAGTACGATAAATCAGTAGCATCATTTTGAAGCTCTTAACTAAAGTATGCTGGTGCTAAGTTTTAAATGGGACCTTGTGCTAGAATTTCAATTAATTCAAATGGAATAGAAAGTTGAACTATTCGTACTAATTTTATTTGCCTAGATTAAGCCAGGAAAAAATGAGCTCATGTCTCTAAGGATCTGATCTCAATGCTGAAAGGTAAATGCACAGAAACATCGTCACATGACCTAAAATTTCATCTCTCTTTTTTATGCACTTTAAATGGTTTCTATTTTTAATAAACCTGAGCTTTTGCTGGAAATCCTAATAAGGCATTTTCCAACTTAACCATCCACCTGTATAACATCTGTGATACCAAATAGAAAAAGCGAAAAACCACATTATTCAATATCAACCCAAGAATTCTGCTCAAGAACAGTGTCTCCTTAATTCACTGAGATGATATTTGAATTATGCCTTGCTTTATTTCAATTAGGTATATTCGGTATTCAAAATTCTTCCAGCTAGTGCAAAATGGAATAATGAATGAGGAAAAGTTATTAAACCAGTGGGAGAGCAAATGAGTGGGAGGCTTTTTTCTCATTGCTACATTGTGATGATCAAATGCTAGATAGAGGTGGAATGAGACATTTTGAGTTGAATGAATTTCATTAATAATAACCAATATACACACTGCAGATACTTTACCAGTTTTTAATTGAAATGTTAACCAAAATGAGTTAGAAAAAAATATACCCAATAAGCTGTAGTTCATAAACATTCCTGGTTGAATGGGAATCTTAAAAGCAAAGCAACCAATCAAAACTAAAGAGCTATTTCCACAAACGAAGACATAATACACATAATCTTTTAACCATGTGTGGATTTAAGAATGCACTGGAGGTCTATGGACCTCATTAATACCTTTTCTGAAGAGATGGAGAAAAGTTACTTTTAAATTGCATACAACTCCTGGGTATCTTTCCAAAGGAACTGAAGTCAGAATATTAGAGTGATACATGCATGTCCACGTTTATAGCAGCCACAGTTCACAATAGTCAAATTATGGAACCCACCTAGGTGTCTTTCAACTAATGAATGGTATTATGAAACTGTGTGGTATGTACACACAATGGAATTTTACTCACCTGTAAAGAAGAATGAAATTATGTCATTTGTAGGAAAGTGTATAGCACTAGAGAATATTATGCTAAGTGATATTATCCAGCCTCAGAAAGTGAAGGGTTGTATTTATGTTTTCTCTCTTTAACAAGGAGAAATGCCAGTAGAATAGAGGAAGGGAATTTGGGGAGGGAGGTGGGAAGGGGAAAAGGAAGACGTGATGAAAGAAACAGCTCAAATAATGCTATGTACATATATGAAGTCACAAGTTCCAGTCTCAATTATCTGTAAAAAGAGGAGGAGGGAGTGGGATGAGATCCGGAGGGGAAAACATCAAGTGCTGTGCGCATGTATGTTTCTATCACTCTGAACCTCAATATGATGTCCAATTACAATGCACCAATAAAAGTATATGAAACATCGCATACAACTGATTTTTTCCACAGGTTAAACTTTTCAAAATAATAAATAATTATTTAAACAATTTTAGGGAAGTCAAAGCGCACATTTATGTTCTGTAGATTTTTTGGAGTTTCACTCCCCCTACTGTCTTCCATAGAACATTAACGGAAAATGCTACTTAGAGAAAAGACACTTTTAACTTTATTTAGTCTTTTTATACTAATAGAACTTTGTGAATTTTTAGTAAACCAATATACACACTGCAGAGATGTTACCAGTGCCAAGTCTGCCAAGTCACTGATTTCAATAAGGAAAGTAGAGAGGGAGAACTGGAAGGCAAATTAGTTATAAGAATAAGAAACAAGAAGACATCATTCTACCCTGATGTTAGATGAGTGCTACTTGGATAAATGATCCTCTTCCTCCATAAGCCTGTGGCCTGTCATAAAGGCATGTCATCGTTGAGGTCAACAAGTGTCCTATATTGCCACAACCTCTCCTCTTGCATATTTCGGAGTCCATTAGTAGACCTGTCATGGGGATTCCTCTCAATTACATTACAAAAACATTCAAACACTGGGAGTGATTTACATTTCAAGGATCCATTGGTCACATCACTTGGCTTTAATAGAAATAGGCAATTATGGCTGATAATGCCATCAAGTGCACCGTAATCCAGAGTTTCGATCTGACACCCTTTGGTGCTTATCTTTGGCATCATCCAGAAGCTGCTTCTGATGCCAAGCTTGCTCATGCAGAGAATGTAAATTTAAAGAGCCATTTTCATTTATAACAAACAGACCCAGCTGGGAACACAGCTGTTAAATGGAAAGGGAAAGCAAAATTTCCTGCTACCTGGGAAGGTCTAATTATAAAACCACCCAGACAAGCTTTCAAAATCCATAAGTGAACTAGTCCACCATCGACGTGGATTTAACTTAAAGAAAGAAAAATAGGCAAAATTATCCAAGTCACATATTACAGAAGAAATAAGGAGTATTTCACAAACTCCTAAAACCTTTCTGTCTTAATTGAAGCCACTTTTGATTTTAACACAGTTTCCTGGTTTCATTACAGGCAGACTTAAAACCTAACATTTGGAATAATCCAGACCAAAAGAAAATAAAAAGGTGAATAGTAGTATTTTTTGCACTTCTAGCCTAATGTTCTTCATTAAAGAAAAATAAGAGATCAGCAAGTACAGTCTATGAAAACAAAATCCAGAAACTTGGACATAATAACAAAGTTCCTCTTAATAGTCAAAGAAGATAAATACATTTACATAAAAAGTCACTGTGGCATTCCCTAATATTTTAAAAAATTATGACATAAGATTTTATTTTCAGTGTGGTCTGTTGTTCATGGCTATCCTTTAAAAAAAAAAAAAACTTGAACTACAGCCAGGTGTGGTGGCACATTCCTATAATCCCAGTACTTGGGAGGCTGAGATACAAGGATCACAGATTCAAGGCCAGCCTCAGCAACTTAATGAGATCCTGTTTCAGAATTTCTTTTGTGGTACTGGAGATTGAACTGAGAGCCATTCAACCTCCAAGCTATACCCCCACCCCGCTCCTTTTAATTTTCATTTTGAAACAGGGTCTGACTAGGTTTCTGAGAGTTTTTTTTTTTTTTTTAGGTTGCTGAGGCTGGCCTTGAACCTGTGATCCTCCTGTTTTAGCTTTCCAAGGACTGGGATTACAGTTGTGCACTACCACACCTAGAAAAATAATTTTTTTAAAAAAAAGGGCTGCAGGTGTAGCTCAATGGTAGAATGCTCCTGAGTTTAGTTCAATCCCCAGTACTGCGCACACATACACACACACTACTTGAATTTATAAAACAATTCTTAATCTCCATGATTTGACCCAAAGTCTTAGCTGCCCTTTATCTATTTGTGTTCATCAGAAACATCCCTATATGTCAATCCTAGATTCTACAGACTGCGGAAGGGTCCAAAGTAAGAAAGAACTGCATAGTATTTCATTCCCCTGACCCACAGTCTCCTTTGAATAGTCTTATTAACACTCCAAACCACATCTAGTATTCATAAAAGAGATGTACATTTTAAGCATTTTTCCAGATTCAAGAGGGTTCGACGTCTTGGTCTCTGAATACAGTATCGGCACATCAGAGGGTAGATATTTCACAGACCCTAATTAGATTTGGCCTTGGAATCACTTCATTTTATAATTCATCCCATTTGAGGTCATCCATGAAGATTCATCTAACCTGTAACGAAGCCCTTGCAGCAACTGTGATGACTAAACTTGAAAAGCCAATTTTTAAGAGCATAAATTGAATTGGGGGTTTTAATTTTTAATTTATATTACTTCCTTTCTATTCATCTAAATCTTTTCTTCTTTGCAGTGGAAAAAAGATTTCATATTATTACTAAAATCTTACATTATTATTTTAGTATATAAAATATATAATATATAATATATTTTAATGAAAATGTACTTTACATAATAAGATTAGGTCTGCATTTTACCCAACAAATATCTGAGAAAATGCGATAATTCAAAGAAAAAACATTATGTAAATAAGACTTGTACAGCTTTTCCTCCAGTTGTACAGTAGAGAGTCACAATGTCCTCCATAATTCTTTCCTTTTTTACCTCTCGTATTTCTATTTAGACTTAGACGGGGCACCTTTCCAGATGACGCCATATCCTAAGGTTAGATAACTCCATCAGCTTCATAGCAGTGAATGGTACTCAAATACCTCCTCGAAAAGTATATGTTAGTAAAATATTTTTTCCAAAAGATCTTAGGAGTGAAAACAAATGCCATGCTCTTCAAAGGAACTTCCTCAAAGAAAAAATAAATGAGCAAGAGAAGGAGGAAGAGGGGCAATAGTGGTAGTGATGGTTAGAATTCCGACATGTTTATTGACTCTGACACTATTCTAGACCATATTCTTTTTCCTTCACAATCCTCAGGACAATCTTATGGGGTATAATTTTTCAAGTAAAGTAATTGATGAGCACTACAATTGAATATATCTAGTTAATTTACCTAGTAAATTTTTTATTAGGTTGTCTTTCTTTAATGATTTATTCTCTGATGCCTGCTCAAGATGAGGCGTCTCTAAAACGGGGAGTATTAACTTTAGAATTTTATGGTGATGAACTGGGCATGGTGGTGCATGCCTGTAATACCAGTACTGGGGAGGCTGAGACAGGAGGATCACAGGTTTGAGGCCAGTCTCAGCAACTTAGTGAGACCCTCAGCAACTTAGTGAGGAGATTGTTTCAAAATAAAAAATAGGGCAGGAGTGTAGCTGTGGGGTATAATTGCCCTGGGTTCAATCTCTTGTACCAAAAAAAATAATCCTATCTATGGTGAGGAAAGGGCTTGAGTGTGTTAGTGAATCGAGTAGAATGTTGTCCACAATAGTGTGAGTGTGTGTGAGTATGTGCATGGGCTTTTCTCACAATTGCACCCATAGCTTTTATGAGATCTACAGAGACCTCAGAACACTAAGCCACCACCAGCAACGCAAAGCTGAAGAACCAGTGTTCATCAATGAAAATGGCGGAGTGAGCACATTTGAAAAGTGGCCTCTCCTTAAAGCCAATAAAATAACTGGCAACAAGTTATCACCATCAACTTTACAGAACTCTGCAAGCTCACCAAAGGCTTGGAAAGTAATCCAGAAAATGAGGAACATTTAGTGAACAGAAGTAGCTGAATCTCAGAAAAAACAGGGAGCTTTGTGCTATTTTTCACTCAACCTTAATCCCATCTCCTCTCCTCACTCACCAGCACTGCAGAAGCCTTAAAAACAACAGCCCGCATTCCCAGAACCAGATGGAGCAGAACAGGGATGAAACTCTTTCAAGTTCTCATTCCCAAAAAGGAGTCATTATTTCCTCACCTGGTGGTTCCCTGGAAGACTCCACTGGAAAGGCTTGTCTTTATTTGACCTCAGTTGAACTTTCCCTGTGCTAACAACTCCTCTCCAGGGGCTGTTTTTCATTCTTTTTAACATCCTTGTGGCCTGACACAACAAATAACAGTTGGAAAAATCAATAGACTAACCAAAAAAGTGTAAAAGGAAAAGTTGCAAAGTGAGAGGTCCATGGGGTTTTAAAGAGCTTCAGCATGTTTCCAGGGATCTAGAAGGCTGCTTTCATGGGTAGTGTGTACTTGTTCAGAAAAGACCCAAGAAAGGCCTACACTCTCACTCTGATTGACCTTGAGGCTCTGCAAGCTGGAAGTGAAGGCTAAGAAAAGTGGAAAGTTGACTGATTTGAGCATAGAATGCAGGCCCCAGCAAACACACAGAGCCCCTAGGAAAAAATCATGGCAGATTCATTAGTTGCAGAAGTATAAAGAAAAATCTGTCCAATCATTAACTGACTCTGAGCTGACTATCAACTAACCATACTAAACTGGGGAGAGACTTCAGTGGCAATGAGTAAGAAATTGGATTCACCGAATTAGTTCATAAAGGTCATAAAACAAACCAACAACCACAACGAGCAGCAACAACAACAAACGATGCTGGAAAAGGGGGTGAATTTTATTTTTATAGCTGCCAAATTATATTATTTGAAATGTTCAGGTTTTAATGAGAAGTTACAAAACATACAAAGAAACAAGAATATAACCCATACACAGTAAAAATAAACAACCAAGGAATAGAAAAGCAGACACTGTTCCTGATGAACCCCAAATCTTGGCAATTATTAAATAAAAACTCTAAATCAGTTATCTTGAATTTTTCAAAGACCTATAGCAAAGGTCTTTTTTTGTGTTTGAAGAAGTAAAGGAAAGCATTACAATAATGTCTCACTAAATAAAAATATTAATAAAGAGATAAAGATTTATAAGGGAACCAAATAAAAATTCCAAAGTTGAAAAGTACAATGACTTAAAACAACAACAAAAAAACTTCACTATAAGAGATGAATAGCATTAGGCAGAAAAAGAATCATCCAGTAGACTAATTGATATTATCCACTCTGATGAATGGAAAGATAAAAAAAATGAAGAAAAGTAAACTGAGATTCAAAGAATCATAGGACACTACCATGGACCAAAATACAGATGAGAGGAGTTTTATTTATTTATTTATTTTTTTTTATTTTATTTTATTTTTTTTTTTTTTTTTGCGGTACCGGGGATTGAACGCAGGGGCGTTCTACCTCCGCGCTACACCCCCGGTCCTATTTTTTTTTATGCTTTGTTTTGAAACCGGGTCTCACAAAGTTGCGGAGGGCCTCACTAGGGAGATAGAGAGAGAGAGAGAGAGAGAGAGAGAGAGAGAGAGAGGAGAGAGACAGGGAGAGAGAGGGAGAGCTGAGGCTGGCCGCAAACCCGGATCCGCCTCCCAAAGTACTGGGATTACAAGCGTGCGCCACAACACCTGGCCATGATACGAGTTTTAGAATGAAAAAAGAGAAAGAGTCAAAAAGAATATTTGAACAAATAATGGCTAAAATCTTCCCACATGTGATTTAAAAATTAATCTACATGTGCAAGAAGCTAATTCCAAGATATGTAAACTCAAAGAAAGCCTCACCTGGACACATGATAAACCACATTTTGAAAGTCAAAGTCAGCAAGAGAATCTTGAAAGCAGTAAGAGAAATGATTCATCATATACAAAGTATCCTAAAAATGCTTTATTATCAGATACCATGGAGTCCAGAAGGCAGTAGCATACACAGACAAAATGACAAAATAAAAAAATAATTTAACCAATATTTTTCAGTAATGACAGAGTATTTAAGATATTTCCACTTAAACAAAAATTGAGATAATTTGCTGCTATAAGACCTGCCTTACAAGAAATACTAAGGGAGTCCTCTAAGTGTAAATGAACAGACAGTAGACAGTAACTCATATCCTCAAAAAGAAATAAAAACTACTGCTAAGAGCAATTACAAAATAAGTATAGACTATAAATGCATTTTTGCACATTTTTGTCCTTAATTATTTGATACATCTTTGTAACTATATTACTTAAAAGACAATTGTATAGTGTCATAATTATATAACTAAGTTGATTGGCACACAATGTCTGAGCATATAATTGATGAAAATAACAGCATAAAAGAAGGAAAATAAAATTATATAGAAAGAGTTTTATATATTATTTAAGTCACTACTAATTAGGAATAGATTATTACAAATAAAGAGATTAATTATAATTAATAACAAATAATGTCCCAACAGACAAACCCTACCTTACTAGTAATAACATAAAGTACAAATGGATTAAACTATTCAATTAAATCTCACAGATTGACAGAATGAAAAAAAAACATGTCATTCTCCACTTATATACTGCATGTAAGGAAAGCACATAATATCAAAGATTCAAAAATATTAAAAATAAAATGATGTAAAAAGATATTCCATGCCAATGATAAAATAGAGCTGGAGTTCCTATACTAATATCAGACAGAATAGACTTTAAAATAGACAAAAGTTGTTAGTAGAGATAAAGGATAAAATAGATAAAGATAAAACAGTTTATACAAGAAGACCTTATACCAATTATAAATGTATATACATCTAACAGAGGCCCAAAATACGTGAACCAAAAAGTAAAATAATTGAAAAGAGGAATACAAAATTTAAAAGTAATAGTTGGAGACATTAATACCCCATTTTCAATAATGGCTAGAGTAAGGGACAGAAGATAAACAGGGAAATAGAAGCTTTAAGGAACTCTACAAACCAAATACACCCAAGAGACATGTACAGAACATGTTACCCAACAATGGCAGAACACACAATCTTTTTAAGTGTCTAATAATTATGTTCATACTAGCTAAAATATTGAAAATAACTGACTGTTTAACAACTGGTGAATAGATAAAACAAAATGTGATATACACATACAAAAGGATATTACTCAGCCAGAAAAGGGAGAAAGGTATTGATACACATACTACATCATAGATAAATCTTGAAAACCTTATGTTTAGTGAAAGAATTCAGACACAGTGGAAAATTCTATTTGTATGAAATGTACAGAATAGACAAATTCATAGATATAGAAAGAGATTAGTAGTCACAAGGAAGGAGGTCGAGGGAGAAATGGCTGCTATTAGTGGGCATAAGGTTTCTTTTGGGGATAATGAATGTGCCCTATAATTAGAGAGTGGTTCTGGTTGTACATCTCAAAAATGCACTAAAAATCACTGGTCTGTGCATTTTAAGTAAGTGAGTTTTATATTATGTGAATTATCCCTTTTCAAGAAAATAATCAATGTTCTACAACTAATTTATCATATGAATTGACTCAATAGCACCATAGCCGCCGGGCGTGGTGGCGCACGCTTGTAATCCCAGTACTTTGGGAGGCGGAGACCGGAGGATCTGGGTTCGCGGCCAGCCTCAGCTCTCTCTCTCTCTCTCTCCCTGTCTCTCTCTCTACCTAATGAGGCCCTCTGCAACTTGGTGAGACTCGGTTTCAAAACAAAGTATAAAAAAATAGGGCTGGGGGTGTAGTGCGGAGGTAGAACGCCCCTGGGTTCAATCCCTGATGCCGCAAAAAAAAAAAAAAAATAGCACCATAGCCAATAAGTGTTAACCATTGCTTAAAGGCTTTTCAGGCTGTAAAGCAGCTAGCCTTGGGGTAGGGAAGTTACAGAACATCCATAACCTAAATTAAATTAATCTTGTTTAAAATGTTTGTTATTTGACTACTTGATGATTGTCATTCCAATTGGAATTATAGGGAATCTCAGTGTAGTTTTGATTTGCATCCCCCTCATTGCTAATGATATTGAACATTTCTTCATGTATTTATTGGCCAGTTGTATTTCCTCTCCTGTGAAGTGTCTATTCAATTCAAATGCTGGCAAGGATGTGGGGAAATGGGAACTCTTCTCCACTGTTGGTAGAATTGTGGACTAGTGAGGCCACTATGGAAATCAGTGTGGAGATTCCTCAGAAAACTGGGAATGGATCCACCATGTGACCCAGCTATACCACTCCAGGGTATCTTTCCAAAGGGACTGAAATAAGAATATTATGGTAATGTATGTATATCCATGCTTGTAGTGGCACAATTCATAATATCCAAATTATGGAGCCAACCTAGGTGTCCATAAACAGATGAATGGATTACAAAATTATGTGATATACACCCAATGGAATTCTACTGAGCCATAAAAAAGAACCAAATTATGCCATTTGCAGGAAAATGGATGAACTTGGAGAACATTATGTTAAGTGAGATTAGCCAGTCACAGAAAGTGAAGGACCATATGTTTTCTCTCATATTTGGAAGATAGGGAGTAATTGGGATATAAGAGGTACTTTAGATAATGGACGAGAAACCCCAGTGGAGCTAGGGAGGCGGACTAGAGGACGGGGGAGGGGGTGAGAGGAGAGGGAGAATTAATGAAGGAATCACTTCCATCGACATTATGGACATACGTGAGAATACCAATGTCAGTCTCAATATCCTCTATGGGGCAAGGGTCGGGGGAGTGGGGAGGGAACTAGGGGAAAGCCCACCAAGTGCTGTGTGCATTTATATCACTATCACTATGAGCTACATTATGATGTGAAACTATAATGCACCAATAAAAGTATTGCAGTAACTCTGGCGGACGCTACTTGCTCCTTAGTCTTGCCACGGAGGGTGCTGCTTTAGGCAGCACCCGAATAACTACTCCATGGTTCCTGCCACGGAAGGTTGCTGCTCCCTGCAGCTTCCGAATCACTACTCTGTGGTTCCAGCCACAGAAGGTCGCTGCCCAGACAGCTTCCTAAATTCCGTGGTTCCAGCCACGGAAGGTTGCTGCACCAGGCAGCTCCTAACAATAGTCTTCTCACATGAAACAACACAAAGTCTGATATAGTAATTTGCAAAATAATTACATTTAATAATTGGGGGATCGAGGAGGAGATAGAGATGACAAATTCTCCTGGCCTTCTATAGCCAGGGGCTTATTTTTATAGAAACTTTAAAAGTTTATCAAACACAGAAATCAGCAATTATCACAGGTTACGGTAAAGATGGTCAGTGAGGCAAACATGTGACAAACTGACAGGAAGGAGGGATTGACCATTACTGGGTGGGGACGACATCAAAGACAGCACCTTAAAGATTACACCAGGTCCCTTGGAATGTGTTCGTTTGTGGACAGATCCCACCCAGCCAAATACCGTGTATCCAAACTGGGTTGGTCCAAGATGATGATCTCAGTGTGTTTTTAAGACAGGCCTCGGCCCTTGACATAAAAGTATGAAAAAATGTTTGTTAAAGGGAACATGAATGAAATTGTGGCTTAGCAGAGAGCCAGAGAATACTCAAGATACTGAGATTATAACCCACATGAAAAATGACTACTTTAAATTTTAAAGATTATATAATATTGAATTTATATCATACTGAATGTATGATATTTATTTATTTGAAAATATGATATGAATTTATTTATTTGAAAAGCTTATATTGAATTTCTAAAACATTATTCAGTATCAGCACTTCTTTACTTGAGCTTTCTTTAGAGAATAAAACAGAGAGGCAGTGTGGTATATGAAAAGGGGTAAAAAAAAAACAGAGAACTTGAGTACTAGCTCTAGTTCTTAAGCAAGTCCTTTGTCCTCTCTTTGCATCAGATTCTCTATAAATAGCTCTATTCTCAACCTTTATATTAAGATCAAACAAGGTAATTATGTGAAAGTACTTTGTAAAATGCATGCTAATTTTTAAAAACATCATTATTTCATTGTAATTTTAGGTTACTGATAAATTAACATTCATGTCATGCTCAGTGATGGGTTGAGTATACTACAGGTCTTTTTCCCATTGAGATTTATAAATAAAATATGAAACATGATTCCAGGCCTTTATATGTTTTTAAGATGACCAAGAAGTATCATTCTAGTTTTGATTATGGATGTAATATTCAATTTTGCTTCCTTTATAGCTCTTTATGATTTTTGGTATTAAGAAATATTACTGACACTTTCACTTCTATTGTCAGAAACCAGAAATAGTTGGTACACATAAGAATTTTATGAAGCTGGGCGTGGTGGTGCACGCTTGTAATCCCAGTACTTGGGAAGCTGAGACCGGAGGATCTGAGTTCGCAGCCAGCCTCAGCTACTTAGTGAGGCCCTCTGCAACTTAGCGAGACCCAGTTTCAAAACAAAGAATAAAAAAATAGGACTGGGTGTAGCTCGGAGGTAAAATGCCTCTGGGTTCAATCCCAGTACTGCAAAAAAAAAGAGAGAGAATTTTATGAAATAAATATTCCTAAAACATTCCTAAATATTTATAATTTGAGATGTAAATATAGTCAGGACTCCCATATCATATTGGCTTCAATCAGTCAGAAAGAAAAATCGATAAGACAAAATAATAATAAATTAAATGCTAAGAGTTTAGGCAGGGAAAATACTTAGGGATAAAACAAGCCTAAATCCTAATCTATTTCAATTGACTCTCTTTTCTGTTTTAGAAATAAAAAGGAGGGGTAATAATGGGTAAGGGAATAATTTTTTTAGCTGACCTACTGAAATTGATAGATTATAGGAAGATTAAGAACATAGAATATTTACCTCAAAATGCTCAAAGAGTTCTGGAAAACAGACTCCTATGACTGCAAGATATCCAGTAAATAAAGAATTTCTCTTTTTTAATTGCTACTGGCTCTCTTTCATTCCATAATTCAGTCAGTGTCATTGATTGCCTGCTTCTTTCTATGGTTACTATCGCAAGGAGAACCCAAATATGCTCCACAAGTTTCGCTCTTGCCATACAAGAACCCTAGGAGAACCTTGAAGTACAGTCAGAAAGTCACTGCTGTGTTATGGGACACTACTGCAATCAATGCTTACTACAAAGTGATTAAAGTTCGAAGACTGGGAGTTAGACCTGGTACAAGTTCCTGGTTTGCTGTTGTTCAGTAGTTTGTGACCTTGGTCAAGTTACTTAATCTAAATCTCAAATTTCTCATATACAAAAGATAGGTAGGATCCATCCCACAGGATTTTTGTACAAGGTATGTAAGAATTCATGCAGATTGTTTAGCCCAAATCTTCTGCACTTAATAAGTGTTCAAGAATTGTTCGTAACTTTAGTATCACTGTTATAGAAAAGGGCAGTAAATGTAAAATAGAGAAAACACATGATGGTAGCCAATTTGCTGATTAGGGCCGATTTACTGTTTTTTTTAATTTCTTTCATTTATTCAAAATAAAAATAAACAGAATTGTAAAATGACTTATTATTTCCACTATGTAAACTGATGTTTCTGCCTGAATGGTTTGCAGATTGCTTTTGAAGTTTTAAAGTTTATTTGAATCTCTAAACAAAGTATACTTACATGAGCTAGATGCTATCATCCAGAAGGAGCCCTTGGGTGAATGGCTACCTTGGTTTGGGATGTACTATCCTGGGACTTTATGTGTTGGTTCAGGACACAGTTGAATTCTCTGTAAAGTTTTCCAGACTGTAAATGACATATAATCTGTTTGCATTTCCAGGATTGATATATCACTGGAGTCACCAAACACAGGCATATGCTTAAAGCTGCCAATAATTATTATTGGAATTTAGGGGAAAGAATAGTGAATAGGATATTTTGAAATGCAAAGTAAGAGGTCAATTTGTGAATGTGCTATTTTTTAATACTTGACACATAGCTGTAAACCAAGTCAGCTAGGGTTCAGGGTGTCTCTGCGTATCTGGAGGGGCTCAAGTGGGACTGAGAATGTTCCTCAGTGGGACATGTGTACCTGCCAAGAATCACTGCCTAAGCAGAGGAAGAAAGTACTCACTTGATTTATTGTAATTGTTAGATTACAGGAAGATAAAGAATCTAGTTCTAAAAACTGCCTCAAAACATGCCAAGATATCTGGAGGCAGTCTTCTGTGGCAGTAAAATTACCAAGCCAGCAGTAAGTAAGAAGTGCTGCAGATTCTCCTGCACTCCATAATCAGCCAGCACCATGGGCTGCCTGGTAAGCTAATGAGTTCTTGACTCCACAGTCCAGTGACTCTCGGAGTGTGGTTCTTAGCCAGTAGCATAAGTATGACCGAGGAACTTGTGAGAAATGCAAAGCCTCTAGCCCCACCTCAGACCTTCTGGTTCATTCTGTTCTAACAAATCCTCTAGGTGATCCTGATATACTCTCAAGTTAGAGAGCCAATGACATGACATACAGCAACCATGAGGGTTACACAAAGAATTGTAGAAAATGATCAGGAAGGCTTCCACAGCAGCTTCCCACAAACTTCAGATGCAAAATGTATGGCAAAGAAGTAACATTTTCAGTGGAATTTTATAAGTTGTGGGTAAAAACTATAGTCATGCATTGCATAAGAACATTTTGGTCAAAAATAATGGTGTATACAACAATGATCCTGTAAGATTAAAATTGTTTCCTGACATTGTAGCTGTCTTAGATTTTTAAGTACTCCCTGTGATGTTTGCACAATAACAATATCACCTAAGAGTGCATGCTCAGAATGTATCCTATCATTAAATGATGCATTACTACAGTTCAAACTGAGATGCTAGAACCTCATATTTTATCTAAGAGTAGTATGTTTGAGTTCCTAATTGAAGGAGTCACTAGTTATGTTTGTTATGGATGCAAATTGATTCCTATATTAGATAAAACAAATACTAGATTAATTCTATGGCTATGCCTTTCTAAAAACAATGGAAAAGATTTTAGACAAAGATAAGACCTGGAAAAGAGGTCAGAAAGTCAAAGAAATTCAAAGGCAGTGAAGGGAAATTAACTGGAGGCAAAAAAAAAAAATGACAGGTAAAATAATGTGATGAAAAGAGAAAAAAATAATTCAGGACTACATCAGCTAGATAGATGTTATAATATCTTATCAGGTAGTAGAAATCCAAACCTTCTAATCCTACATCTTATAATAAAATGGATTCATATACATGTTCAACTATGATGAATAATAATCCTCTAATGAATAATAATCACTTTAATAATCCTGACAGGAAGACATGGGAAGCTAACAGCTATGGAAGGCAACGAGACAACGTTGAAAGTTTTCTGTTTATTTGCGATGATGGGGATGAAACTCAAGGCCTCACACATGCTAGGCAAGTGTGCTATCACTGAGCTACACTCACATTCCTAGAGAGGTTGAGATGCTGTATTTCAATGTGCCCAGAGACATGTGGAAAGATGGCCAAAACTCAAATCTCCTGATCATTCTCTGCTTCTTTTACTTCATGAAGAATTAAATTATTGAGTAAAAATACATGTGAATTACATCCCTATTGATACTGAAATCCTTGACAAAAAAGAAACAAGACGTGAGGTTTTTTGAAGACTATACTATAGTTGTACTATATAGTGTGCTATAAAAAGGTTTGGATTTAGAATGTCCCCCTAGCCATCATGAAAACAAGGTAGCAATGTTGGAAGCAGAGCTTGGTTGCTAGGAAGGGATCCCTGGAGGTGTGGCCTTGGGGATTATATAATGTCCTGATTCCCCCCCCCCCCAGCTCTTTCTCTCTTTTCCATCCTCTGTGATATGAGAGCAGACCCTAGTGTTCTCCCTCTCTCTGCTTCCGCCACCATGCCCTGAAACCTGCAGACCCAGCCTGACATGGCCTGGACCTCTAAAATCTCCAAAAACTGTGAGGAAATAAATCTTCCTTCCTCTAAATTGTGCAATCAGTTGTTTGGATTACAGAAGTGAGAATATTGACCGAGACAGAACCAGAGACATATGGAAAGATGGCCCAAACTCAAATCTCCTGACTATTCTCTGCTTCTTCTACTTCATGAAGAATTAAATTACTCAGATAAAGTACCTGTGAATTACATCCCTATTGATACTGAAGTCCTTGACAAGAAAGAGACAAGATGAAAGATTTCTTGAAGACTCTTGAATTTGAGAAATTCAAGAAATTCAAAGGCAGTGAAGGGAAATTAACTAGAGGCAAAAAAAAAAATGACAGGTAAAATAATGTGATGAAAAGAGAAGAAAATAAATTCAGGACTACATCAGCTAGATAGATGTTATAATATCTTATCAGGTAGTATTCTCTCAAGAATCTTGAGAGATTTCTTGAAGTTTGGAAGGGTTTGGGCAGAAGGCTATCATATCAATAACATGATGGCTGAAAGTATCATATTTCACTCAGGCATTGCAATTCTGTCCAGTGGACACAAAACACATGCAGAAATGGGAGAAAATTTTATAAAGGAAACCACAAACCAACAAAAAGTCTGTAATAACAAATAGATGTGAGTACAGAAAAAAAAATCAATATTGGTAGTAACCAAAAATCCTTTAAGCAGGAAAGGAATAGTGCTTCAGATGACTTTATTTATAATAAATTCTAACAAAAAGAAGTAAGCCAGGTCCCACAAACATCACCAGGTGGTGGGACACATGATTGGGCTAGGGAAATGGAAAGATATGTCTATTTAAAAGCAGCATAGTGCGATATAGAATTATGTGCTGAGATACTTATATAAAAACTCACCAAACTGAGTGTATACCTGAGAGAGAGAGCAGGTGGATGAGAGTAGAAGGAAAGAACCATGACATGGTTCCAGTAACACACTCAGGATTATCTAATCAAAGTAAGTCTGTGTGTATGGCTCCTTGCATAAAATAGACAGCAAAACTGGAGCAGAAATTATTAGTGGTTGGGGACTTCAATTATTGAGACATCTGCTGTATGTTTCATTCAGCTAAGGGCAAAACAGCTGATTAAACATAGCTAAAAATGTCATTCCAGAAGAGAAAGAATTATATAGTTTTAAGTGTAGAAAAGATTTTCATGAGTGCTACATTCAATCCGTCACCTCAAATTTAAATCCAGGAAAACTGAGGCCTGGAGAGGCTGTTGCAGAGTTAATTATACATGAGGCAGAAATAAAATACAGGTTTTATTTCACTTATTGATTCTTTGCTTTTGACTGAATGTATATCTCTAAAATTAATGGGGAGTGTGTGTGTGTGTGTGTGTGTGTGTGTGTGTGTGTGTGTGTGTGAAGGAGGGAGGTGGAGAGAGAGAGAGAGAGAGAGAGAGAGAGAGAGATGTTAGGGTTTTCATATAACCTAATCTTAGAAGTGACATCCCATCACTTCTGCCATATTTTATTCACTAGGAGAGAGTCACTGAGTCCAGTCACAATCAAGGAAGGGAATTAAGCTCTCCCTTTGGAGGACAGGAGTATTAAGGGATATGTGGATATCCCTGTAAGATCATTCTAATCAGGGTAGGAAGGACTGAGAATACCCGGTCCAGGGGTTGAGGTGGAGGAAGAAGCAGGGTGAGGTATTAAGCAGGGTGGTCAGGAGAGATTTGATTGAGAACTGAGAGGTGAGCAAAGACTTGAAGAAGTGCTAGAAGACAGGTTACATCCAGGGTCCTTTCAACTACCACCTGTTATTTCCTGAGAAGGCCACAAATATATGAACTCAAAAGCACTTGGCTCAATCTAGAACAAATTCATAAGTAGTAACTGGGTAGGAAGAAGATGTACTTGCATGCTGGTTTTTAGTTCCCGATAGCAGAGAAAGCGTCTATGGGGCATAGAAATATGGATTGCAGAAAGTTTAATTTATGATGACCTCTTTGCCTGAGACTGAAAGCAAATAAAATTACCTAAGTAAACATTGAACCTCAAAAATTTATATCAAGTTTGGTAAACTTCTATTGTAAACATTAAAAATGGAGGCATGGAGGCATAATGCTCCTTTATGAAGATCATTCTTTTGTTCTGTGTAGGATATTTTTGGTGATTATCTATAATTATGGTAATCATGATTGAGGCAAGTATCTATCTGATGTTTCTGATGAAGCCCTAAGTGCAGTAAGGAATCCAAACTCAAACAGTCAAATAGTTTCGGTCTGAAATATGAGATATTTCACTGTCTTGTTAATTATGTGTATTTATAGATCTCAATTCCAGTATATATATATATATGAACTTAGATGGCCCTTTACCAGAAAGTTATCTCAGGAAATAATGCTTTCCTGGTGAAGCATTTGCTCAGACAAGAGAGAGAAGAGCAAAGAAGTAAAGCAAGAAAGTTTATAAAAAGGAAAGGTCTTGATGCAGCATAATTTAAATTGGAAAGTCAAATAATCCTGACTCCGGAAATCCATCTATCTATCTATCTATCTATTTACCTATCATCTATCTATCTATCATCTATCATCTATCTACACATACACATATATATATATATATATATATATATATATATATATATATGTATATGTATTCTGAGATAAGAAGCCAGAGCACCCTTGTGTATAGAAGCAGAGTCTTCCTTGAAAGGAATGGATATTACATTTTCAGTTGAGGAGGCCTTGCACTTGAGAAGCAAATGTTTGTTTTTTTCTGATGTGAGGGGTCAGTTCAACCTGGGCTCTCACCTGTGGAGATACAGGGATTCGTTTGGGAGGTAGCAGTGAGCTGACCCCTAGCATGTGGAGAAGGCAGAGAGTAGCCTCAGGAAGGGGTTAGTAGGCCTGGCAGCTCTACAAAAGCAACTTGTAGTAGCAATGGAACATTAGTTTTAGTGTCATACATTCATTAACAGTAAGCTTTAAGGAAAGAAAAACCATTTAAAAGACTACACTGTCCAAAGTTTCATTTCAAATATTACTGAGAGCAGGCAGTGCAAGAGACACAGCAATGAAAACTGGTACGTTTATGCCTTTCCTAGTGAGGAAGACAGAAAGTAATTAAATTAAAAAGTAAATATACAACAATCCCCAATACCAAAAAAAAAAAAGGTGGAAGGGTGTATGCCTCAGACCTGTCATGCCTGACATACCCCCCTTCTAAGAGGCACTGTGCACAGGGGCCCATATCCCTCCTTTAACACAAGCACCGTCATTCTTTCTTTGCCTTCAGGTGTTCTTTCATCTCTGGGGTTGGCTCTGTCTAGAATCCGAGCAAACCAGAATCCTGGGAATTATCACCTCCTCTTATTCAGATATCAGCTGCCAGGCAAAGGACTGGTGAGAGCTGACAGATGAGTATCCCAGCCCCAGTACTCCTTGGGGGAAATCTATGAGACACGTATTCTGCGTGGATACAGAAAGTTCTCCAGCAGATGAAGATCCGGTGGCCCCTGGTACTCGTCACATTTTATCAGCTCCCTTGCCTTCTCTGTCTCACCTCTTCATTCTATGACCTGTGTTTTCCAGAATCATCCCTAAAATAAACTATTTACATTTTAATTCTTATCTCTGGTTCTACTTTTGGAGAAGCCAAAGACAATGAGGAATGTCATAATGTGAATAGGTGAGAATAAATCAAATGAATAGGGATAAATGTGAAATTGTGTGTTTGTTAAAAAAATTGTAATGTCAGCAAAGTAAGGTGTGAAAAAACTTCATGACATTTTATGTTACAAAACCAAAGAGCTTGTATTAATTTCCTGTCATTGCTGTAACAAATGATCACAAATCTAGTTGCTTAAAACAATACCAATTCCTAATAGTTATCAAGTCTAAAACAGTACAGTAGGGCTATGCCCCTTTTGAAGGTTCTAGGGGGAGACTCTTTTTCCTTGCCTTTCCTAGCTTCTAGAGGGCCCCATATTCCTTGGTTGCTGGACACATATCACTCCATTCTCTAGTTCCTTCTTCACATTTTCTTCCCCGACTTCGATTTTTTCTGCTTTCCTGCTATAAGAAGTTTATGATTACATTGGACTAAACCATAGAGTCCAATATAATCTTCCCATTTTAAGGTATTTGACTCAATCACATCTGCAAAGTCCCTTTTGCATGTAAGGTAACATATTTACAGGTTCCAGGAACATATCTTTTGGAGGGTCATGATCAGGCCAGTCCCCAGGGGACTTAGTTAACTGCAAATTTAACACAAGTATATAGTGTGATAAAACTATTTAAAAATATCATATTTATAGAAATTAGTAATTCTGTTTAAGGCCATAGATATCTCATATTACCACATTAATTTTTTTAGTGCACAGCTCTAATATCAGATCAAACAAAGGCTCCTCTAGGTAGTTCATTCATTTTGTTTATGACACTTCCCTCGGAGGAGTTTGGCATTAGAAACCAGACCGGAGTCGTCATGACATTGATCAATATTCTCAGCGCTCCATGCTGCTCCCTACTTACTCTGCCTCCCACTTGCTATTTAGGGTGGCTGATCTTTGTGGCCCTGCTTGTTGACATCAGGGAAATGACATGGGGAGATCAAAGAATTGTCATCATTTAAAATTGCTTGGAAGTTTTAGCTCTGCAGAGCTAAAATCAAATCAAAGTATTGCTCAGTCTGTCTCTCCTAGTCTCCTTCCATTCTTCCAAAAAGAAAGTCTGCAATCCATATTCCATACTTCCATCAGCCAGCCTTGGCACACCTGAATTGGTAGTGGATATCTGTCCAGTTCAGGACTTCACTCATGGGGATCAGTGAAAGGGAAACTGTTTTAAGGCTGGGTTTGGCAGGCAGATAGAATTCTGTTAGGAGTATGGTGCCTGGTTAGGGAAAAGACCCCCGAGAACAAAAGTAGAATCACAAAAGTTTGAGTCATATTTATAAAACATCAAGGAATTCATCTAGGGTATAACATTATCCAATATTTTCAGTGCTCTGGATATTAAATTAGGCAATATCATATGTGAATCTCAACTAATAGACTGTGCTTTTTGCCACTATGGCTTTTCTGTATTTATGGACTTATTTGAAATCCGAAGCTGCAGAAATTATTCTTTATGCAGAAGGAAGCATAATATCATTATTGTTGGAAAACTTACCTGCTGTGCTCATAATGCTCTTATAGACTACCCCTGGAGGTTCATTATGATAAACTGATTAAGTTTGTGAACTCTTTGGTAGATAAATGAGCATTGTCACTGAATAAAGGTATTCCCTCATTTCTTTCATAAGGAAGTTCTTTTGCCTATGCACTGGTAACCCACTTAGTAAAGAGAAGCCCGTGACTTGTAAAACGAAAACCTACTCTTCTCATTTCCTCTTACATCAGGTCTGAAGATAGTTCTTCCTCTCAAGTAACTTCTCTAAATTGAAAAGCAGATTAAAAGATGGCTAACTGGAATTGTATCGAGCACAGATGATCCTCAATTGGCCAGTGGGTTACATCTCAATAAATTCATCATGAATTAAAAATATCATAAGTCAAAAATGCATTTAATTCACCTCACCTACCAAGTGTCATGGCTAGCAACACAGCGTCCCACAGAGTATTGGCTGTAGACCCTCCTGATCACGTGGCTGACTGGGAGAGGTGTCTCCCTGCCACTGCCAGCATCAGGAGAGAGTACCATACCACATGCCATTAGTTTGGGGAAAGACCACATTCAAAATCTGAAGCATGGATTCTTCTGAATACATACCGCTGTTGCACCATCATAAAGCTGAAGAATCCTAGGTTTAAGGATCCCAAATCAGAGACTCTCCATAGATCCTATTTCTCAAATAAGCCATTTAGAAGAGGTTTTAAAGGGATGTCTGCCTTCTTAACACTGATGATTAAGATTTTCATAACAGATTTGAAGTACGTCTATCAAAAGAGGCAAACTAGAGATTCAGGGGCCTAACCCAGTTGGTTGTTTGGTTTCACAATAGAATGAGTCTAAATTTCACAGCCTTTGAGATTATCTGTTTTCTTGGATCACAGAGGAATTCGGCAACACTGAGCCTGAGTGGCATCAATTGAATCAGACAAATGAACAGCACCCCGGTTTGCCTGCCTACATGCTTTCCCCCTGGTTTCTCCTTTAAGTTCCATTCCTAGCCTCCTGTAAGCATTGACCTTTGTTACACAATTTTCAGTGTCTGATACTCATTTTGGAATTGTATTGTGTAGGGTTTTTTTTGTAATTTAATCTAGTCAAAATAAATGATATATCTCTCATATTTTGCAAAGAAGGAAAGAAGTATTGAGACATAGATAAATCTTTGGTAGACTTCTCAAATCCTAATAAGGGGTTGGGGGGATGGTTCAGCAGTAGAGTGTTTGCTAGCATGTGTGAGGCCCTGCTTTCAGACCCCAGCACAGCAAAACAAAACAAAGCAAAGTGAAGAAAGCAAAACAATAAAGATATACCTAGCTTGAATCTTCCTTTTAGACTTCTCACACAGAAGTAAGGACATATAAGAGGCAAGGTTCCTAAGAGTGCATATTTATTTGCTGTGTGTATAAAGCTGAAAAGAGAGGACACGTGTCATGTTTCACTCAATTTCATGTCACCAGAGGGAGGAAAACTGATGAAAATCAGCCAGTTTTGCCTTTAATACAAAAAATAAAATAAATAAAGCCCACAAGCAAAAAAAAGAACAAATAAAAAATTCGCACTTTTCCTTTTCTTTTAAAAATCCCTTTCATTATTATGATGAAATGACTGGTGGCGAGAGCTAAGCAGATCTTATTAAGTAGATCTTAATTTGACTCTGAATTGTAGTTTACTTACGGTTTACTGAACCCTTTTTATATTCAGTTTTCATTAGTAAAATGGTGCTGATAATACCTAAGTCATAGCAGTTAAGAGGCTTCCAGAAAATGCATGGAAAAGCTGAGTGCAGAGGAGGAGGGTAATAATAGGCACCATGTTATCATAATTTGAGCTAAATATCTGCATCTAACCTCTAACTTCTGTAGACAGAAACAGTTGCTAAGAACTTGATTTAGACACGTTGCTGTGTTAAAGGATGACTTGTGATTGTTAACCCCAACCTCACGTGAACCCAACCATCTGCTTTCTCTACACCTGTACCCATAAACTTGAGCACAGCAAGAGAAAAAATAATCATGTAACTGGTGTAACTGGGCAGATTTCACTATAAATTTTGATTGCTGAATTTACATAGGCGCTGAACACTATCTAGTATAGTTTTCTTTATGACCTGCTTTTCTGTCTTCTGGAGCGATTGTTTTATAATTTGTTAATTTTTGAAATTCCATCCTCTTCCCTTACAGCTGATGTCCATGCCTTTATGCTTTGCTGATAAGAGACAATTAGCATGCCAGAAGCTACTCATATCCCCCTCAATAAATCTACAGGACACACAGGCTTTCCACCCTCCCTCTCGTTCCAGTGAAGGAAGTGTCACTTCTCCCATCTCAGGCTAACTGTCGTGGTGTCCTTGTCTGCATTCCTGAGAACTCTGAGGCATAGGTATTCTCTCTATATTCTCATCTTCGTTCTCCCTCTCATCTAGATGTTACCTTTATGCACACAAATACACATATTTTACCTTAAATAATTTCTCTCTTGTCCCTCTATTCTTTTTCCGCTACTACCCCAAATCAGACTTGCTAATGAGTTATTTATACTTGGGCATTCACTCCTTACATCCTAGTCATTCAACTCATTCTGACCTGGCTTCTAACTTATTTAACTGGAATAGCCTTTTTTCCCATCCCACAAAGACATCTATGTGACCCAATTGATAATTTTATGTCTGTTTCTCATGTTTACTGTACATATGAATCACCTGGGAATCTTTTAAAAATGCAGATTCAGATTCATGCAGTGGGGCCCGAGATTCTGCATTGTTAACAAGGTCCCACTTCAGGTCAATACCATCCTTCTCTGTGCTTTGCATGCAAGATCTTTCCTGTCTTTCAAGACTCCTTTAAAACTGACCTCCACCAGAAACCCTTTCTAGATCATCCAATGAGAGTGGATACTTGGTGTATTTTTCTCATAGTCTTCTATTGTTTTATAATGCATATTGTGCTTGTTTTCTTCTTTTTGGTTGATTTCGACACTGAACTGTAAGCTCCAGAGAATAGAGACCATATCTTTATTATTTAACACTCTATTATAGAAAAATGCTAGGCAAATAGTAGGGGTTTAGTAGACACTAACTTGATTGATACCTATGTAGATAATACTACAAGATCATGCTCTTTGAGTTCAAAAAGGAGGTTGAAAACCCTCAAAAGTGCATTTGCTGATCTTGGTGCTTTTTTCAGCTAAATCCAATGTCATGCTGGATTTCCTGCCCCTGTCTCCAGATGTTTACCATCCATAACTCATTTTCCAGTCTCACTCTCCATTGGTGATATTCCAAATACCATAGTTAAACCCCAACTGATCCCTGAAGACTTCTCAGCTACACAACCCAATGGCGTCTCACTTGATCCTCCATGGTGTCACTACTACTCATGGGAATTTAGTTTATAATACCTTGAACAGTTTTCTTTCTTATATTTATCCTTTCCTTCCCTAACTGAATAGTAATTTTCTGGAGCTCAAGAATCATATGGTTTTGATCTGGAATGTCCCCACAAAACTTATGTGTTAAAGGTTTGGTCCCTGGTGTAGCAATATTCAGAGATGGGGCTTTGGGGAAGTGATTTAATCATGAGGGCTCTGATCTCATCAGTGGATTAATGTGTGTGTGTGTGTGTGTGTGTGTGTGTGTGTGTGTGTGTGTTAGTCGGCATTCTCACTGCTATCATCCCAAACAATTGACCACACAACTTAGAGGAAGGAAGATTTATTTCCTCTCAGGTTATTTGAGATGTTTGTTTGTTTGTTTGCTTGCTTATTTGTTTTTGAGATCCAGGTTCATTCTATGTGAGGCCAGGGTCTGCAGATCTCAGGGCATGGCAGTAGGAAGCAGAGAGACAAAGGAGATCAAGAGCTCTGCTTTCACATCATGGAGGCCAGAAGCAATAGAGAGAGCAAGCGAGAGGATTCAAGACAAAAGCCACACCCCCAGGGACCCTCCTTCTCCAGCCACACCCAGAAAATCCATTACAATGGGTTTATCTACTGATGAGATTTTAACCCTCATGACTTAATTATCTAAACTCTGAACCTTAATACATGAGCTCTTCAGGAGACATTCTATATCTAACCATAACAGTACTGGCTATTAAACCCAGAGGCATTCTACCTTCCCATACCCCCAACCCATTTATTTATTTATTTATCTATCTATTTATTTATTTATTTTGGAAACAGGGTCGGACTAGGTTGCTGAGAGTCTCCCTATGTTGCTTAGGCTGGCACCTGCCATCCTCCTGCCTCAGCCTCCCAAGTACCGGGATTACAGGCATGCGCCACCACACCCAGGGTGAATTAACTATTTGATGATGTGATTGTGAAGTGGTGGAAACTGCAGGAGGTAGAACCTAGCTGAAGGAGTGGGTCCTTGGGGCATGCCCTTAAGGACTATATCTTGTCCCTGGCATCTTCCTCTCTCTTGTTGTGCTTCCGACTGCAATAAGGTGATCAGTCTCCCTCCACCACACCCTGCCCCGTGATGCTTCTGCCTCACTACAGGCCTGAAAGCAACGGAGCCAGCTTATCAGCACTGAGACCTCTGAAGACATGCAATAAATCTTTCCTCCTTTAAGTTGTTTGTATCAGGTATCTTGGCCACTGGGATGAAAAGCTGATAAACACATATATCATAATCATGGTGTCAGTTTATTTACTACCAATGTATCTGCACTTTACATAAACATAACTCAGAATAAGTCTTCTTGTAACTTTCACTGTGATGATTTTAAAAATAAGGAAATTGTGGTTGAAGATAGTACTTGTCCAAGGTCACCTGACAAACAGTGGGAGCAGGTGAGCCCACAGCCAGCGCTCCTCTCATCATAATGCCTTCTCCTGTCACCCCATCACCATCCTCCGACATAGTGATCTCCAGCACCTGCTACAACCTCCTCACATTGTAAAAGTGCAACAACTGTTAGCAAAAAGTGAGGCCCAAATCCTCTCTGGAGAATAAATCAGAAAAAGACTAAAATTGCTGGAGAGCCCACAGCCTGATCTGTTTGCCAAACATATGTATGCTAAACAAGCATGACATCAGGAACCCGCTGACATTCTCATCTCGTTTTTTTTTTTTTTTTTAATAACACTGAATCTACACAGAGAAAGGGAGCTCATAATGTTCCTGTTTTGGAAAAACATAGTGATAACACTCACAGATTTTCTCATTTTTATGACAATTTTTGGATAATATTTACCTTGCATGATAAAATAATAAAATCTTAGAGGAATTTAGGAACAAATATACAATAACTATTTTCTCCCTTAGAATTTCATAACTTTTGCCTTTGGGAATAAAAAGAAATACTCTAAATAAGGGCCATAATGAGAAAAAAATTATCCCTTCTCAGATGAGCAAGGAATCAATTTATTCCCCCAAATGGAAAAGCAGGTAGAAATAGAGTTCACTGTGCTTTTTAATCCCTTCTGAGTGTTTAAAGGTGTTATTTAGTGGGGTGGCTAAGCCCTCAAACCTCTCAGTAAATTGTAAAATTAAGCACACAGTTGGGAAGTATATTCTACCCAGCCATAAAAAAAAAAAGAGAACAGGCCTGTCTTAAAAGTCTACTGTTGAAGAGACATGGGAATTACCTGCTAACATCATACCAGATTGAGAAACAAAAAATAAAAAATAAACCCATGAAAACTTCAAAATGATAAATCAGTACTCAGGCAGGTCCCCAAGCTGGAAGCTGTCTTAACATCTAGAACTAAATAGACATCAATTTCTGGTAAATGGGCTTCTGTTCCCAGAGTAGATGAAGACAGCACAGAGAGGACCCTCAGAAGGGGCCAAAAACAGCTCTGTGTTTCTTCCAGAGGCAGTATTTGCTTTACAGGAGCCTTGACATAAATAACACCAGGGTTAATCCTCATGGGATTTCAATGTGCATCTTTGTTTTGTGCTGTGTTGTGTCTATCTTTCCCTCTTTCTAAACTCACCCAGCCAATTTCTTTCATCTTTTATTTTTTTTCAGTACCGGGGATTGAACCCAGGGGCGTTCTACCTCCGCGCTACGCCCCCGGCCCTATTTTTTATACTTTATTTTGAAACCGGGTCTCACGAAGTTGCGGAGGGCCTCACTAAGGAGAGAGAGAGAGAGAGAGAGACAGAGAGAGAGAGAAAGAGAGACAGGGAGGGAGGGAAGGAGAGAGAATGCTCGCATGTGTGTGCGCGCGCGCACGCGCATGCGCGAGCTGAGGCTGGCCGGGAACCTGGATCCTCCGGTCTCTGCCTCCCAAAGTACTGGGATTACAAGCGTGCGCCACCACGCCCGGCATCTTTCATCAAAAATGCCTCTACCACCTGAACCTCATCAAGATGTTTGATTACAATGCACCAATAAATATATAAAAATTATATAAGGCAAAAAAATAAAAAGACTCATAAAATGAAGCTAGATTCTGTAGCAATTCTGACCAACAATGCCTTAGCTTAGGTGGCAATGATAGTTTGTTCAGTAGTTAGGCATTTTTATGGAGTTCAGAGAGAGGATGATTGTCTTGAGGCTCCTTCATTAAAACATAGAAAATGTATAAAAGAGATGACAAGGAAAAACTGATACGCCTAATAATGATCCAATACGTTTGCATACCTCCTGGCAGTTCTGGAGTTTTCATGTAAATGGTCTAAAGTTCCCAATGCTTCTTTCTAGTTCTAGTTTTTTTTTCCCAAACCTAACTAGATCTATTTTTTCAATCTCCTTTCTCCTTTTCTATTCAGTTTTCTTTCAGAACTAAAGAGAATGGAGGATTTTTTTTTTTTTATCAAGGAGCCGGTAGCAGTGCATAGAAAAGTAACACTGCATAATTTAGGAATGGAATAGTTTGTTCTTCAGCAAATTTACATTTCCCTATTAAAAAGGGGCAATATCCGGAACCAATTCTAAATGAACTGATGATTGTTTTAACTGGAGATTGTTTTCTTGATTCATTCCAGCCATTAAAGGTGTCAAAGTTCTACCACTGAGGGCTTATTGTATATTATTGAAAGACTCTTGGATGGGGAAGAGATAGAGAATGATGGAGAAGGTGAGAGACATAGAAATGGGAGCCACTAAGCAGGAAATTGCTTGTTGATCTTACTCTCTCTGGGGTCAGAGTGACATACTGGAAATCTTGACTCTCAGTTCACTTTGTTCTTATTCTGAAGCTGTAATGGTTTGGGTTTTGAAAGTCTCCCCAAGGCCTATAGGTTAAAAACATGCCCCCAATGATTGCAGCCATGTTCAGAGGCAGGATATGACTGGGGCTGGGTCCCTGGGCACATGGCCATGGACAGTGTTTTTCTTGGGGCTGGGCTGCTACAGCATCGCATTCTCTATTCTTCTCTTTTCTGTTCCGTGCCACCATAGCCTGAACTCTCCTGCTGTGGCCCAGCCTAATATGGACTAAAGTCTACCTAATTTCTGAAACTGTAAGCTGAGTAAGTCTTTCTTCCTCTAAGTTATACTTGTCAGGTATTTTGGTCACAGTGGCAAATATACTGACTCTAACAGGTGCCAGAGGGTAAGTGTCCCCTTGACTCTCTTCTTTTTTCCACTCCTGCCTGGTATCCCATGTAGAATGCTCCAGAGATCACTTTTCCATCCCACGCAGACATGATGTTTCTGATTGGAGATGTGACTCACTCTAGTGTTTTCTTAGAGAAACAAAGCACTAATCTGGAACTTGCCAAGATGTGTGTCATATGCTTGAGGGATAAATCAGGAAATAATGTTTTTTACATGAAAAGTGTTCAGTGGGATGACACTGAGTTTTTGGTAAAGATTACAATAATTCACTTAATCATCAAAACAGCCAATGAGACCATTCCAGTTCCCACTGTACTTCTGCATGTTCAACTTATACTGAAGTTCTGTATCCTTCTGGAATAAAAGGATACATGAAATGTTTACCTTTAAATTAAGATTCTGTGGAAGCAGGAATTATCACTCACTTTAACTGACTCTAAATTCTGAACTAAAACAATAAAGTATCCCATAGATATATATGGTTTGAACAGAAATACTTGTTGATGGCTTACTATAAAGTTGTGGAGATTTTACCCATTTTGGATTTGGTAAATGTTGAGAGTCCCAGATCTTAAAAAAAATCAATGTCTTCCAATTGTGTTGTAAGTACTATTAAAGTAAAGGTTTATAATAAAACTCCTTTTTAATAAGTCAAAAAGACTAGGCTACCTTTTATCATAGCTATTATTTCCTGTGATAGCTCAAGTTCCCACTTTTTTCTACTTATTAATGCTCCAAAAATTTAGAGTAACTCCCTGGGACTTGTAATGTGTTTAATTTATATATTTTAAATTGTTTAGCACAGTTCTTTAAGTATCATGACTAAAGAGGTTTAAGGCTTGAAAGGGGATCAAGAGAGAAGTAAAATTTCTTCAACTCATCTTAGTCATCATTTTGCGATATGTTTTTCATCAATGTGCAAAATATCTAAGAGACTAGAGTACATTAACTGAGGCAATACTGTAAAAATAATTTCTCCTTCTGGGGAGAAGTGCATGAAGCCCAAGTAGTTTGATTTTATAATACCTCAGATGATTAGGTAATTGCATACCAATGATCATTAGAAACATAATATAAAAGGGATAGGCTTCACTTACCTGTCAGAGTGGCTTGATTATGAGAAATCATCCCTACAAATCTTGGGTCAGGAATATTACACGTGTCGGCTAAGCAAGAGAAAGTGCCCCTGTGCCTCTAGCAGGGGTTCAGCCCTTTGCAGAGCTGTGCATCTGTAAGAAGGTCACATCACAGCTGGAGAGGCAGAATCAGCACGGTTTTTCACAGGAATGATGAATGTCGTTTAGGGAGGAGTACTGACTCACTGAAATTAGCAGGCAGTGGTCTTTCGTACTTGATACTTTCATGTTTTTTTAAGTGTGATAAAACAAAGAACTGTGCTAGTCCACCAATAAAGAAGGAGGATATGTGATAGTGGAGCATTTCTAGTTGATGACCCCTCACCCTAGTCCCATCCAAACCACAGAACAAAACTGCAAATAATAAATAATATAGTGCTACCAGCATCATTAATTACAATGTAGATGTCATCTGAGGTCACCTTGTCTTTTGGAGTTTAAATAAAATTAGGTTGAGTTCCCTGCCCCATATCCTGGGGAGAATCTAATGACCTCTCAAAGGTTTCTATCAATTTGGCAAAGGGCTTATATCTTTAAGATGATATCTTTATATCATCTCCAGCTAAAAATTCTAATATCAATGGAAATCTTGAGCCAATTCATATCTCATGCCCTTGAAGGCTTACACTTCTCTCTTCTCTTTGCCAGTTTAAAAAAAGGAACTCTTTTTTTTAACGTGTCCTCTAAAACATGCCTATGATGTATTTGCATGGTTAGCAGACGTCAATGGAAGTTTGCAACTACAAAATGGAATGTATCTACAGTGAGGCAACAAATTTAAAGTTTATTTATTCAACAAGTATGAAATGGGTACCTATTCTGTGCCAGGCACTGCTTCATGAGCTGGGCTACAGAATTTAATGAAATTTTAAAATCTCTGCACTTATGGAACTTAAATCTTTGTGCAGAGAGTGAGAGAACGAGAGAGAGAGATAGAGAGAAAGAGAGAGAGAGAGAGAGATCACAAACAAATACATGCGTATGTAGTATACAAACAATGTATAGAAAAATAAAGCATGGTGAGAAGGGATATAGGGTTATTTACATCAGGGGTCAATTTGACTTCCCTGGAGATATTTGATCCCTGAAGGAAGTCAGAACAGACAGGCAGGCATACAAGCCTGAGGTAGGGACATGCTTGGCCTGTCCAAAGAATGAGCAGGAGGTCACTGAGGCTAGAGAGAAGTGGTCAAGGGAGAGAAAAAAGTCAGACAGATAGAGAAGTCAACAACTTACTAGATTTGAGTTTTTGGATAGGATAAATGGTGAAATACTGTATATGGACAGAGCCTTCCAAGAAAACTTTAGACTATAGGAGTCTGATGTTTTCTGGTAGACAAATTCTTGATAAGTAGAATGGCTCCTGAGTGTCACACTGTTTTCTCTTAGGCATTCCATATGTCCCTCTTGTCTTCTTGGTCCTACATGGTGGGATCTGCTCAGGCTTTCCAACAGGCTCTTCCAATGCCAAAGGCTGGCCAGCCTTCTTCTGGCTCACTATTGTTAACTTTGCTGATATGTGCAAACTGGCATTGGTCTTAAGGAAATTACACAGGCCTCAGGGCTCTTAGCTCAAGGGCAAGACAAAAAGGTGTCATTAGGATTGCTCCAGTTGCCAACTCTGTGTCCGTGTCTTTCATAAGCAGCCTTTCCTTGTGCTAGAGATGGTTGTTCACATCTGCTCCGGAGATGATGGAAAAGATATGTATGATGATATATCCACTCTCTCTGTCAGAATTAGCAACTATGTGTAAAATTGTTAAGGACTGTTAAGTATAGCTGAGGGAAAAATAACTTTTTATGGTGGAAAAAACAGACTACAGTATCAGATAAACATTGAGAAAGTTATGTCTTCTCTGAGACCCAGTTTTGTATATCCATAAATCACATAGTACAGAGTTCCACTGAGTTCAGTTAAAGCCATGCCCATTGTCCAAATTGTTCAGAAATTGGACTATTGTTATTTTATTTGTTATAGTACATTAATAATCTACTTGCTTGTGTAGATATAGATATAAGGAAAATTAATAGCAAATTTGAAACAACACTTTCTGAAAAATATAAGAGGACTTCTATTTAATTATATATAATAGCTACCTTTCTAAGAATGATAAAGAAGGCTCTTAATTTATTACTTTAATATATATATTAAAGACTTTGAACTTTGCAGGATAAAGGCACTCTACAAATCAATATGTGTATTAGTTCTGTTACTTTATAGCTAAACATTAATGTCTAGTCCAAAGTTTTATTGGGAGGCCAAATACGAAAAAAAATAGGCAATTGGTTTCTAAGTGAAAAACCATATTGCGTAACACAATAATAGTTTCTGTTTTATGTGACACTTTTCAAGGAATGTGCTAATATCATAATGAGGAATAAATAAGAAATATTGGGAACTTGTGTCCTCTGGAAATAAACACTTAAAGATTAAATAGCTCCAATGGAGAAAATAGAGGTTCTATCCAAATGAAACACAGAGTTAGTTACATGAACCTGCTCTCTTTCTATGGTGTTCCTCAGTGTGTATGAACAAAGTATGAACACGCTGAGTTCTGTTGATAACTCTATGCAAATGAGGTATCCATAGTAAAGGGAAAATTCTCATAGTGGATGGAGAAAAAAGTTATTAAGAAATACATTTTAATTATTTCAAAAATATTTATCAAGCCTCTAATATATGCCAGAGATTTTACTGTATGGTAGACAAGATAGTGAGGATGGTAGATTAGATATTCAAAAACTGCCAACAGCAACAGCTCCCATTCTACGTGCTCTTCTTTTTTTTTCCTTTTTTTAAAATTTTTATGTTCATTTATTTGTGCATTGTAATTATACATTTTGATATATGTCAGGGTATGAACATCATACATGCACACATTGCACATTTAGCCCTCCCTTCAATCCCACCCTATTCCCTCTGTCTTCCCTCCCTTTCATGCTCTGGATAGTGATTGAGTCTTACAGGTTTGTGTATGTACATCATGTGCTATAGTGTGTTTCCCTCCACTCCCCTCCCAACTCCCTCAGTTAGGTCACCTTCTTTGTCCATCTAAAGATTTCTTCTTCTTCCCTTCTAAGTCCCTTCTACATCCCATTCTATCTAGCTCCCACAGATTAGGGGGAATATCCGATTTTTTACTCTTAGTGACTTATAATGTCACTTAGCATGATGTTCTCTAGTTCTCTCCATTTCCCTGCAAATGATGCGATTTTGTTCTTCTTTGTGGCTGTGTAAAATTCCATTGTGTACATATCCCATAGTTTTGTGATCCATTCATCTGTTGATGGACACCTTGGCTGGTTCCAAAGTTTGGCAATTGTGAATTGTGCTGCTATAAACATAGATACACATGCATTAGTCTGGTAATTAGGTTTTAGTTCTTTGGGGTAGATGCCTAGAAGTGGTATTGCTGGGTCATACGGTAGGTTT
>PVJS01008082.1:0-54190 GCA_004027185.1 Glis glis | reverse complement strand
CTCCTCCTCCTCCTCCTCCTCCTCCTCCTCCTCCATCTTTGCAGTACTAGGGATTGAACCCAGGGGCATGCTACCTCCGAGCTCCACCCCCAGCCCTATTTTTTATTCTTTATTCTGAAATGGTCTCGCTAAGTTGCGGAGGCCCTCCCTAAGTAGCTGAAGCTGGCTGTGAACCTGTGATCCTCCTGTCTCAGCCTCCCAAACACTGAGATTACAAGCGTGTGCCACCACACCCGGCACGATCTGGGGTCTTCTAAATGGTATTGCAAGTATCCTGTAAGCCATAAGAAGTTTAAGCGATGTGATTTGCGTTTCTGGATCTGGACCACTAGTGCAGAGGAAGGGGTTGGAGAGTTGAATGTGGGGCAATGGAGACCAGCTGCTAGGGACAGTGGGGGGAGAGGACAAAGATGAGCCCAAGGAGCAACCATGGGACTGGACAGGCCGCAGGGAGCACATCCCAGTAAGGAAAAGGTGAGATTTGTCACCTGGTCCCAAAGCAGCAGAGTCAAGCCATCTAGGACTGGCTGCTGGGCCTCTTTGGAGGTCTGGATCCTCACCATCTGTGTATTGGCCCAGTACCCACATGTGGCAAATGACTCAGTCAACCCAACAAATCCTTCCTTCCTTCCTTCCTTCCTTCCTTCCTTCCTTCCTTCCTTCCTTCTTTCCTCCCTCCCTCCCTCCCTCCCTCCCTCCCTGAAATCCACTTTTGTAGCCAACACAAACCATGCTTCTTAGACCAGTGTTCACTCACTTTCATCTCTGTAACCAGTTAAACACCAAAACAAAACCTTCCCCCAATCCTACATCAGATCAGCATTTTCTTTTCTGAATGAAACCATGACTAACCACCACAGTTTTACCTTACTTAAATAAGAAATAAATCCATTTTCTTGGTTTCAGATCGTGAATGAGGGTATCATCTTTATTTAAGAAAAAATTTGAGTTGAGAGCAGAAGCACACAACTGTAATCCCAGTACTTGGGAGGCCGAGACAGGAGGATTGCAAGTTTCAGGACAGCCTCAGCAACCCAGCAAGGGCTGGGGTTATAGCTCAGAAGTAGGTTGCCCCTGGGTTCAATCCCCAGTACCAACTGATCAACCAACCAACCAACCAACCAACCAACCAACCATCCAAGAAACCAACTTATAAAAGGGCTGGGGTGTAACTCAGAGGTAGAGCATCCATGGGTTCAATCCCCAGTACCACACACAGAATATTTTTCCCCAAGCGGCAGCACCTCCTCAATTTTTCTGCCTGTTCTGTTTGGTCCCTGGACGCCCACTCTGAATCCTGGCCACCCCTCTGTCCTGCCACCACGCAGTCCAATCTCAACACTGAGTGATCTTTCTCACCCACACGTGACTATGCGACTTCTCTGGCTGCAGGTTTTTGGAGACTTCCCTCTACTGGTGGTGCAATTTCCAAATTCCTGGGCTCCATCAAACCCCTGCGTGCCTCTCCAACCTCATCGGTGGCCCCTCCCTTCTCCGTCATCTCTCCTGTTGTTCTGAAATTTCCCAACATCTTTGTGCACATCTCTTGACCCACCATGAACCCCCCAGCCCATCACTTTCCTGCATCTAGTTTGCCTATCAAGTTTCAGCCTTTGTTTGCTAATTTCTTGGCCAGACATTTGGCTCCATGTCCCCACTGTGTCCCCCAATTCTTGTACCTTTTTTTTTTTTAGTTTTTTTTTTTTGGTACTGGGGATTGAACTCAGGGGCATTCTACCTCCAAGCTACACCCCCAGCCCTATTTTTTTATTCTTTTTTTTTTTTTTTTGCGGTACCGGGGATTGAGCCCAGGGGCATTCTACCTCCGCACTACACCCCCGGACCTATTTTTTTATACTTTATTTTGAAACCGGGTCTCACGAAGTTGCGTAGGGCCTCACTAAGTAGAGGAAGAGAGACAGAGAAAGAGAGACAGAGAGAGAGAGCTGAGGCTGGCCGCGAACCCCGATCCTCCGGTCTCCGCCTCCCAAAGTACTGAGATTACAAGCGTGCGCCACCACGCCCGGCATTCTTGCACCTTTTGTTCCTCCTGCTGTTAGCACTTAACATGTATTTCGCTATTTTCCTATATGAACCTGTCACAAGACCATGAGTTCCCTGGGAGGCTTGGTCTCTTGTTTATCATGGGGTCTCCCCCAGTCTAGTACATTCTTATGACTGCGGTCTTTTCTCAGGCATATGGGTGCTACATTATTCTCATCTCACATGCTTACATTTTGGGTGTAGATGCTGAGATGGAGTTTGGCATGCAAGATGTTTATTAGGGACCCACACTTATGAAATAAAAGGGGAAACAAAATGGGCAGAAGAAATGATGCACTATGCATGCTCAACAAAGCTTTCAACCCAGCAGACGGCTCTGGAGCAAGTGCTGCTCATGAGAGTTGCCCAGCATCAGGCTAAAACAGCTGGGTCTAAAAGAGAGGGCCTGTACCCCTCTCCCTTAGTCTCTGGATGTGTGGGCCTTCCTGGAAAGGGCATGACCTTTGGCAAGGCATCTCTCCGTAGTGAGGCAGACCCTGAAGGAGTTGGCAGCTGGAGGCAGTCTGTGGGCCACAGCAAGGTCTATCTTCCTTGCAGATCTATCTGGGCAGCACATCTCTGTGTCTACCATGTCTACCACACTGTCTCTAGAAAGAATTATGTGACAATGGACAACCTATGGTCTCCATTGCCTTCAATTTGACCATTGAATTTGATTGGGACTGAGTATAGAAAGCTGTCTTGTGCTGGGCGTGGTGGCACATGCCTATAATCCCAGTACTTGGGAGGCTGAGACAGGAGGATCACAGGTTCGAGGACAGCTTCAGCAAGTAGTGAGACTCTCATTAACTTAGTGAGACCCTGTTTCCAAATAAGAAATAAAATCAGGCTAGGGGTGTAGCTCAAAGGTAGAATGCCTCTGGGTTCAATCCCTAGTACCACAAAAAATTAAAATATTTAAAAAAAAGAAAGAAAGCCGTCTTGTAGTTTGGGGACATTTCACGCTGAACTTCAGGGAGATAACCCCAAGCCCTGTTGATTACCCACTGTCCCTTGTCTCATGAAGTTTTAATACTTGGGTTATGATATTTAAAAAGTGCTAGGTTTAAGGGTAAAAGGATGTAAAGAGCCAGGTATCAGCTCTACTCCAAGCGACTCACGCAAGTCGCTTAACCTCTGGAGTCCGTTCCTTGATCTATAAAATTAGAATGATTCCTCATAAGGTGGTCACAAATATTAACCATGTGATTCTATGCCTAAAGCCTTTTAGACATGCTACTTCTCAATACACATGTCAAGTAGCAGCACTGATAGTAGAAAGGGTCCTGCTAAGAGCACAGTAGCACTGTTACCTGGATTTGGGTAAGTACTCCAATCCGCTTCTGTTGAAGAGACTTCCAGCCTTTGTAATGATCTTTTAGTGAACACGTTCAATCTACTCAAGCTTCCTACTTTCTTTCTGAGTCGCCTGCAGTGTCTTTTCCAGTGAATCACGGGAATAATTGCAACTTGAAAAACTTCCTTACTCCTGCTACTTTTCTTTCTCCTTGGAGGCCAATCAGTGGTTCTTTCTTCTGTGAACTTATTGAAAATTTGCTACTAATGTAAAGCAATGTAAGTAGGAAAGCAATTTAAACTTTGGAATAAAGGAAAAATCTCGAATGAGTCATGAGGAAAATAACTTCTTCTTGTTTCCGTTGCAGTCTGCAACCTCCAGGAGGCGGACCTGATTTTCCTCTGTGATGGCTCTGACCTGGTATCCGATTCGGCGTTTGTTACCATGACGACTTTCTTGTCAGACTTAATTGACAATTTTGACATTCAGTCTCAAGGAATGAAAATCGGGATGGCTCAATATGGGAGCCGCTATCAGGAAATCATTGACCTGGGAAACTCGCTGAACAAAACCCAGTGGAAGTCACAAATTCAGACGGTCACCAAGATCAATGGATTGCCACACATTGCCACCGCCCTTCAGAAAGCACGCTACATGTTCCACGCGTCTGCTGGTGGGAGAAGAAACGCGGGGGTCCCTCAGACTTTAGTTGTCATCACCTCTGGGTCTCCCCGCTATGACGTGGCAGATGCAGTAAAAACCCTGAAAGACCTTGGAATCTGCGTCCTGGTCTTGGGCATCGGTGATGTCCGTAAGGAACAGCTTCTGCCCATCACAGGCAATTCCGAGAAAATCATCACCTTTCAAGACTTTAACAGATTGAAGAGCGAGGATGTGAAAAAGAGAGTGGTTCGTGAAATCTGCCAGAGCTGTGGGAAAACCAGTAAGTGCCCTTTGTGTAGTTTGATTCCACTGCAACTTCCCATCTGTCTTTTTCCGCAAGGATTTGTTATTGGCCAGCGCTAGCAGAACACCTATTTAGAACAATGCGCGGTGAGAAGAGAGCTCTCCGCTGCTTCCAGGAAGTCTGCGGTCAGTCAGCCTCCCTCGGAGACTAGGCGAGGGTGTGAGGCTGGAGGGGCTGGGGCTGTGTCCTGGGGTCAGCCCTTTCTCCTCCTTGCAACCCGGTGCGTGTGCTCCTCTTAGCACCTGGATCTCAAGCTCCTATTTCTACCCTCTCCGTTTCCAGAAGTCCCAGGAAAACGTCCTGCATAAAGTAGGAAGAAAAATAAACATTTGCTGATTGACAGTTTGGCTATTTTCACTTTGTTAAACCCGTGCTTAGTCCCTTTGTGTAAGGGACTAAGCACATGTGTACATGTATATGTGTACATACACACATTTGTGTACATATGTGTGTATGTATACAGTATATGTTTTCTTGTTTTAATGATGATATTCCTATCCTCATACCATAGTAAAGATTTGGATTGTCCTTAGAGATTATTTAACCAGAGGTCACAGGTATAAATGACTGCCAAGGCCAGGTGGCTAATGTAGATGGGTCAAGAGGGCAGGTGTGAGACAATGAGTTGGAGAGCAAGGAGCCACCCGAAGGGGATGTCACTGTTCAGCTCCAGAGGACAGCAGCCACGGAGGATGCGGGTTCTGTCCAACTGGGGCCGGGAGTTGGGAGAACAGCAGGCCAGGCAGCATTGCACATTTTGTGAAATTTGCATAACATGCAGAGATTCTTCTAGAAGCATGTTTTTGCCTCTAGAGTGGTTATGATGGAAGCCACTTCCTTCTCCAAATGTGTTAGTCTCTCCAAGTACTCCACATCTTTTATCTCCCACTTGAGTGTTCAGGTGGAGCCAACTCATAGAGGTGGGAAGAGCCCTGGGCCTGGGGTCGGGAAGCCAGAGTTCTAACTTGGCAGCAGCAGCAACAGCCTCCATGAATCGCTGTCCTCTCATCTGGAAAATGAACCACTGGAGAGAATCGGAGGCGACCAAGTGGCAACTTGCACACGCAGCCTGCTTGTCCTGTCTGCAGCTGCCAACTTGTTTAATTCATTGACAGCATTAACAAACTGGAGACTTTGCATTCGCAAAGTGTAGATTTCAGACTCCTCTTTGACAACTCAGAATATCTAACAACAGTGGGCCCATTTCCCACGTGACGACTCTCAGCTAGAGCTGAACTGTGAACAGATCCTGGGTGGGTCATTGTTTTCCAGTCTGTCATCAGATCCTGTCCACTCTACTCATTGTTATAGTTTGGATATAAAATGTCCCCCTTGTAAGGCTTATTAATGTATTAGACAATGCAGCCAGGTTCGGGGGTAGGACATGGCTGGAGGGTGGGCATGGTAGGTTACTGGTGCTATGGCCTCGGGGACTGTTCCTGTCCCTGGCCCCCTCTTTCTCTATCTCTCTCTCTCTCTCTCTCTCTCTCTCTGTCTCTCTCTCTGTCTCTGTCTCTGTCTCTCTCTCTTTCTCTCTCTCTCTCTCCCCCTCCGCTTTCTGGCCACCATGAAGTTAGGGTGGCTTTTCCTCTGCCATGTCCTGCCACTAAGCTGTTTCTGCCTTGGAGCTGGTCAGTCATGGGCTAACCTCTAAAATCATGAGCCCCAAATAAACCTTTCTTCTTCTAAGTTGTGCTTGTTAGATATTTTGTTCACACTGATGGAAAAGCTAACTGAAACGCTCATCTATATTCCACACCTAGCCTTTGCAACCATGTGCATTTGTGACCTCCAGAAATGCAATAATCCCTAGGAGACTTCAAATCTTTAATAGGTTATGATTATATGAATCAATATGTCATCATTAAGAGAATACAAATGCATACATACACAAAGCCACTGAGAATGAGACGACGCTATGATTTGAACTCCCAGTACCAGAGTGTGTAATATTTGAAAGGGGACGGAGGAAACATTTGTGTTGCATGTTGGTAGAGTGGTCAGTATCTTCCTCCTTGAACACTTCTTGGGTTCCAGAGACCCTCTAGATGCCAGCTCTGGGGCATGGCAGCTCTTCTTTTTTCCTGCGCTTCCTTATTCCTGTTTACTCACCCATTGGACCTTGTTTCCTCCAGATTGCTTTGTGGACATCGTGGTCGGGTTCGACATTTCCACTCACCTGCAGGGGCAGTCCTTGTTCCAGGGCCACCCCCAGCTGGAATCATACCTCCCAAGGATCTTAGAGGACATCACCTCTATCAGGGTGAGCTGTGGAGCCGGTGCAGAGGTGCAGGTGAGCCTGGCCTTTAAGGTGAACAGCGACCAAGAAATCCCTGCCAAGTTCCAAATCTACCAGCGAGTACTATTTGACAGCTTGCTGCAAGTCACCGTCAAGGGGCCAACACATCTGAACGCACAGTTCTTGCAGTCGCTGTGGGATACGTTTGAGAATAAGTCTGCGTCCCGGGGACAGGTATCCACGTCACATTCCATCCATCCCTTGGTCTGCCGTTCCCTCCCCACTTACATCTCTGCCCTTGCATCATCCCGCTCTGCTTCCTCTGTCTCTAGGTGCTGCTTATCTTTTCAGACGGTCTCCAGGATGGAAGCATCACAATGCTTGAAAAGCAGTCGGACAGGCTCAGAGAAGCAGGTATGGAGTTGAAGATGTAAACTATGAAGCAGGGAATAGGCTGAGTGGGTCTCTGCCCTTACTCCATCTTGGGGTCTTTCTGGCCACTTATAGTGGATGTTGTTGGTCCTTTGCCCAAAGCCCCTTGATGAGATTCCACACTCCTCCCCCAAAGGCCACAAATGCTGTGGCCTAATGCTAACACTGGGAATCTCCTACAGATGTGTGTCCTTGAGAGCGGGGTGGGGATATATGATATTCCATCTTGGTGGGTGGTGCTGCCAATGACATAGGATACAAAAACCAGCATCCTTACCGCAAGTGCGTCAACTCTGGTCCATTTACACTCCAGAGTCCCTCATGAGTCAGGCCAAGGCAGAGACTTTGCTGAGATACAACCTGCTGACAACTTCTGCTTGCCTTTGCTGCTTTTCTCTCTCAATACCCCCCTACACACACACACACACACACACACACACACACACACACACACTCCTTTCTCAGATTCTGCTTCTAGGAAGGGTAACCAAAGACCACCTCCTATTATTTCTGATTATCCATGTAAAAGATAGCAACTCAGTGTAGTTCTGATTTGCATTTCCTTGATTGTTAATGATGTTGAACATTTTTCATATATTTATTATTGGCCATTTGTACTTCTTCTTTTGAGAAGTGTCTATTCAGTTCACCTGCCCGTTTTTAATTGTGTTTTTTTAGTGTTAAGTTTTTTAAGTTCTTTATGTATTCTAGATATTAGTCCTCTATCAGAGGAGTAGCCGGCAGAGATTTTCTCCCATTCTATAGGCTCTCTCTTCAGACTCTTGATTGCTTCCTTTGCCGAGATTTCCTCTCACTCCAGATAGAATGGCAATCATCAAAAATACAAACAATAATAAATGTTGTCAAGGATGTGAGGAAATAGGAATCCTTATACACTGTAGGGATTATAAATTAGTACAACCATTATAGAGATCAGTATAGAAGTTCCTCAAAAGACTAGGAATAGAACCATCATATACCAGCTATAATTTAATTCTTTCCAAAATAATTAAAATCAGAATACTATAATGATACATGCATATCCATGTTTATAGCAGCACAACTTACAATTGCCAAATTATGGAACCAATCTAGGTGTCCGTCACAGAGGAACGGATAAAGAAAATGTGGCATATATACTCAGCCATAAAGAAGGACAAAATTATGTCATTTGCAGGAGAATAGGTGGAACTAGAGAATATTGTGCTAAGCGAGACAAGCCAGTTTCAGAAAATCAAGGTGTTTATGTTTTCTCTCATATATGGAAACTAGAGAGAAAATAGAAAATAAAAGGAACTTCAGATAAATGAGAGACCAGTAGAACAGTAAAAGGGGCTGGGGGGAGGGAGATGAGCAGGGAAAAAAGAAAGGTTTATGAAGGAAACAGTTAAAAAATGCTCTGTCTGAGCCGGGCGTGGTGGCGCACGCTTGTAATCCCAGTACTTTGGGAGGCGGAGACCGGAGGATCAGGGTTCCCGGCCGCGGCCAGCCTCAGCTCTCTCTCTCTCTCTCTCTCTCTCTCTCTACCTAGTGAGGCCCTCCGCAACTTCGTGAGACCCGGTTTCAAAATAAAGTATAAAAAATAGGGCCGGGGGTGTAGCACGGAGGTAGAACGCCCCTGGGTTCAATCCCCGGTACCGCAAAAAAAAAATGCTCTGTCTATATATGAAGTTGTCAATACCAATTTCAATATTATGTGCGGGGAAGAAGACGGAGCAGGGTGGGATCCGGAGGAAAACACACCAAGTGCTGTGTGCACGTGCGTTTCTGTCACTTTGAACCTCATTATGATGTATAATCACAATGCACCAATAAGAAAAAAGAAAGATGGCAACAGGGATGGGGAAGAGCACTTCTCCCTCTATACCTTGTATCTGGGTCATAGCTTTGGGTGGAACTGGCAGCTAGAGGCAGACGCTGAGAGAATATGTAGCGGAGGGAGACCCCACTAGTCGTCAGATGGGATGTGCTATTTGAGACTTTCTTGGTAGAGCCCCAGACTGGCTTCTGGGACTCAGCTTCCTCAAGGCACCCTCCCCAGAGGCCACAGAATGTCTTGTTTGCTTTCTGGGTCATGTCACCTTCTCTGCTCAGGCCCTTCTCACTGTTTTTGGGATGTGTATAAACTTCCTTACATTGGCCCACGTGGCTCTGCAGAATCCAGCCACTCCCCCCTCCAGCCTCCACTCACTCCTCAGGCTCAGTGTCCAGGCACACGCAGGATGCTTTCCTTTCCTCCTCCAAGGCCCTCTATAACTTCATTCCTCCCTGTCCTGTTGAGCTCTGCCTGCCTCCCTTCCTCCCCAGTCCTTCTCTCCATCTTCTGTCTCTGCTTCTTTCCCTTGACCAACTTCTATTCATCCTTTAGAAACTGGCTTAAGCAAGCCAGGCACAGTGGCACACGCCTGTAATCCCAGTACTTGGGAGGCTGAAGCAGGAGGATCGCAGGTTAGAGGCCAGCGGGTACGTGTCAGTCAGCATTCTCACGTCTATTACCCCCAATACCTGACAACTTAGAGGAAGGAAGGGTTCTTTGCTCACAGTCCTGGAGATTTCAGAGGTTTCAGTTCACATTAGGCCGGTGCATATCTCAGAGCTCAGGGAATGTTGAAGGAGAGCAGAGAATGTGAAGGGAGGGGACGAGGAACATATATATTCCCCAAGGCCACACCACCAGCGACCCACCTCCTCCAGTCACACCCTACCTGCCCACATCACCACCCAGTAAATCCATTAATCCACCAATGGATTTATCCACTGATGAGACTAGAACCCTCATGATTCAATGATCTCACCTCTGAACACCAGAACCTGAGCTCTGCCAGGTGACATTCTGTCTAAGCCATAACAGCGTAGTAACTTAGCAACACTCTTGTTTCATTTTTATTTTTTAATTCACTTTTTATTTTTTGTGGTCCTGGGGATTGAACCCAGGGACTTTCTACCTTTAAGGTACACCCCCAGCCGTATTTTATTTTTTATTTTGAAACAGGGTCTTGGTAAGTTTCTGAGAGCCTTGCTAAATTGCGGAGGCTAATCTCGAACCTGAAATCTTCCTGTCTCAGCCTCCCAAGTACTAGGATCACAGGCATGCACCACCATACCTGGCTACTCTGTTTAAAAACCTAATAATAATAGTTAGAAAGAACTAAGGCTATAGCTCAGAGGTAGAACCCCTGACTTCAATCCCCAGACTCTCTCTCTCTCTCTCTCTCTCACACACACGCACACACACACACACACACACACACACACACGAATCTGCTTAAACACCAGTTTCTCCAAGAAACCTCCTATGGCCCTCTAAGAATGATTTAGGAGCCTTTCTTCAGGCTCGCACATTGCCTGACATTCTTTCTCCGAGCGACCACCTGATTCTTGTCCGTCTGTTCCATCTGAGCGTAAACGCTGACAGGCAGGAGCAGGCCTGACCTACTCGTCGGTGTCCCTGGTGCCATGATTATCACATAACCTTTGTTTAATGGCAGGATGGGTGGAGCAAATGAACTAGTGGATGAGTGAATAAGTGGGTGAATGAATGAATGAATGAATGACCTGGATGTGGAGGAGTCCAGCCAAGACTGGACTCTCCCTGGGCTTTCCTCAGGCTCTCTGGGCATGGGCTCTCTGACCCATTTGTCAGTGGGGATGACTTGAGAATTATCTTTCACTTACATACAGGAAAATCCAGAAAGCCCCACCAAAGACGACTGATGCCCCTTCTTTTTTTTTTTTGTGGTACCGGGGATTGAACCCAGGGGCGTTCTACCTCCGCGCTACACCCCCGGCCCTATTTTTTATACTTTATTTTGAAACCGGGTCTCACAAAGTTGTGGAGGGTCTCACTAGGTAGAGAGAGAGAAAGAGAGAGAGAGAGAGAGAGAGAGAGAGAGACAGGGAGAGAGAGAGAGACAGGGAGAGAGAGAGAGACAGGGAGAGAGAGAGAGCTGAGGCTGGCCGCGAACCCGGATCCTCCAGTCTCCACCTCCCAAAGTACTGGGATTACAAGTGTGCACCGATGCCCCTTTCTTTAGAAACCACTTTGGAATGCCCGAGAATTGCATAAAATTGGTGGCGAGACGTCGAACCCAATTTTCTCCTAGTGTTTTTCAGTCAACTTGTAAAGAGTTTCTCTTGAATACTTTTTCTCAGGGGGTTTCAGGCTAAAGTCAGAGCCTGGTGTGTTTTCAAGAACGCAGGCAAATCTGCCATTGTCTTCTTCGTACCTAGGGAGTCCTGCTTCCTCTTATGTTTGTTTTTTCCCCTTCTCTGATTCTTTTTTTTTTTTTTTTGTGGTACTGGGCATTGAACCCAGGGGCATTCTACCTCTGAGCTACACCCACAGCCCTATTTTTTTATTCTTTATTTTGAAACAGGGTCTCACTAAGTTGAGGAGGGCCTCACTAAGTAGCTGAGGCTGGCTGCGAACCCGGATCCTCTGGTCTCAGCCTCCCAAGAACTGGGATTACAAGCATGCGTCACCACGCCCGGCTTCTCTGATTCTTTGAATAATGTTCACCGAGTGGAAATTCTATTTTCGCGTGCAACTTCTTTGGTTTCCCATCTGTCATTGTTACTGAATAGGACTCGATGGTTTGCTGGTGGTGTCCCTTGATGCTCATGACGACTTCTCCAGCTTTGAGTTTGGAAAGGGCTTTGATTATAGGACTCACCTGTCCATTGGAATGATGGAACTGGGCAGCACGCTCTCACAGTACCTGGTGAGTTGTGAAAAATCCAGTTGTTCCAAATGCCAGGAGAACTAAATTAGAATCTTGGCATTTCCAACGACTGCCTTCTTTTGCCCCACTCAATTAAGCACATGGTCTTTAGGCAATAAAGAAGTACGAAAGGGCAGAGCATTATAGTTTGTTTTTTTTTTGCATATCCTTGAGTTCTTTGTCATTTCACTAAATGAATGCCTAGGGAACTAAAAGATCAACCAACCCGTAATCTAATTAAAAATCTCCCCAAAGTTCATGCTACAGAAATTTCTGTTTTAGGAGATTGTTAACTAGGAACCAATGCGTCTTAGGCCTGTGGCCTGTGGCCATCTACATGCTCGGTGCCCTTTCTGTAACACAGGTCGTTTCCTGTGGAGCAAGGATGTTGCCAGTGTGGTTGTTAGCCTGGTGCCCTCTCTGCAGAATTAAGCCCCACAGCACCTCTTATTCTCTGTAGCCCCTCACCCAAAGGCACAGGATGGGCTCGTAGGCGATGGGTTATGATTTGTGTGAATACGATTCTTGCATAATAAAATTCCTGATGGTCTTTGCACACCCTGCTTTGCTCTTTTCCAGGGAAACATCGCGGAGAGGACTTGCTGCTGTACATTTTGCAAATGTCCAGGGGTTCCTGGACCTCATGGGACCCGAGGACTAAAAGCCTCCAAGGTGCTGTTCAGTTGTGATTCTGTTTTCTCTAGCATGCTCCTGTTGGCGTGGGTGGGACCGAGACTGAGTGCAACCTTCCCTCCATACTGGTGCCATTGCTGTGGGCATTTCATGTGACTTTTATAGTGTAGGAGCCAGTTCAGAAGGGCTTACTTAGGCTGGGCGTGGTGGCGCACGCTTGTAATCCCAGTACTTTGGGAGGCGGAGACCGAAGGATCCGGGTTCCCGGCCAGAGTCAGTTCTCTCTCTCTCTCTCTCTCTCTCTCTCTCTCTCTACTTAGTGAGGCCCTCCGCAACTTCGTGAGACCGGTTTCAAAATAAAGTATAAAAAATAGGGCCGGGGGTGTAGCGCGGAGGTAGAATGCCCCTGGGTTCAATCCCCGGTACTGCAAAAAAAAAAAAAAAAAAAAAAAAAGAAGGGCTTACTTTTTTAAGGCAGAGGGACATAGGGTACTATAATGAACCCAGGGGCATTCTACCTCTGAGCTCTACCCACAGCCCTTTTTATTTTTTTATTTTGAAACAGAGTCTTGCCAAGTTTCTGAGGCTGGCCACAAACCTGTGATCCTCCTGTCTCAGCCTCCCAAGTACTGGGATGGCAGGCGTGCACCACCATATAGGGCAGAAAGGCTCACTTTTGTTACTGCTATTAAGAATAACTCTCTTTTCTCTCATACATCTTTGGTGATGTTGCTTTTTGGTTTTGCAATTTACACTTTGGTTTTTGCATTAGACAGTCTGAAAAGTGTTAAAATAGAGCAGGTATGCTTCACCAGCAACGGAACAAGACTGAACTACAAAAAAAAAAAATCATCGCACTGCAGATTAATAGACCTTTAAAACAACAAATTATGAAAGATCAATTGCATAGCAACAGAATGGATAGATATATCACGCTGTTTTCAATGAAGTGCTCTCTATCGATGCACATGAATGAATTACAGCTACACACAAAGACGTGAATAAATTTTACCAGTATAGTCAGGACCGAGAGAAGCAAAACACAGAAGACTCCATATGGTACGATGCATTTATAAAAAGTTGAAAACCAGAAGAAACTGAGCTAGCGGCTAGGGATGGATATTTAAGTGGCGAAGTATTTTTAAAAGGCGAGGAAGTATTATCATATGCGTCGGGTGCACCCTGAGCGGAGCTGGAGAGTGGGGGGACTGGGTCGGTTGTGACTGGGGCAGGCACCATGCCTGGGAATGCCGATGTTCTCGTTCTCCACCCAGACAATGGCTGCATGATAATTTAAAAACTACTGTATAAAGTTCATTTTATAATAACTAAACCATACTTTTGTATTTTATTCATTTATGTATGTTTTCAAATGTATTTTAGATAGCATAATAGGAAGACCATTTTTGGGGGGTGTTAGGGATTGAGCACAAATGTGTTCTACCTCTGAGCTACACTCCCAGCCTATTTTATTATTTTACTTTGAAACAGGGTCTCATTAAGTTGTGGAGGGCCTCACTAAGTTGCTGAGGCTGCTGGAATTCTGCCTCCCAAGTACTGGGATTACAAGCCTCAAAGACTTTTTTTCTTTGAAGAGATAAACTACAATCCTTGCTCATGATTTCTGCACTGTCCATCTTTGAATAGAGGAATAATTTACACTGAACTTTCCACGGCATTGTGATATTTTATGTTTAGTGAAGTCTCCTTTCTTGGATCAATAGATTTATGATCCAGGAACACAGCCTCCCTGGTTTACTGGGAAGACAACTAGGACCTAGGTTAGAGACGGAGACAGCAATCCTCAAATGACATTTTGGCCACAAATAAGCCTCGAAGCAGTTAAACCATGTGGGACTGAGGGAGACACGACTGTGACTTAAATATATACAACCTCATCAGTCACGGTGTGATGGCGCATGCCTGGAATTCCAGCCACGTGGGAGGCTGAGGCAGGAGGATCTTTAGTTGGAGACCAGCCTCAGCAATTTAGTGAGAGCCTTTCTCAAAATAAAAAGAATAAAAAGGGCTGGGGGCAGAGCTCAGTGAAAGAGCACCCCCGAGTTCAATCCCCAGTACTGCAATAACAAAAGAACAATAAATATATACACCTTCAGTGTTGGAAGCATTGGTTCTTCCTTGAGCTTTCAAAAAACCCAAAGAAAGCAGGGTGTGGTGGCACATGCCTGTAATCCCAGTACTTGGGAGGCCAAGACAGGAGGATCGCAGGTTCAAGGTCAGCCTCAGCAAGTAGTGAGACTCTCATCAACCTAGTGAGACCTGGGGGTGTAGCTTGAATGTACAATGCCCCTGCGTTCAATCCCCAGTAACAAACACACACACACACACATACACACACACACACACACACACACACACACACACACACAGCAAAAGAAAATAAAATGATTCTTTTGGAAATATATTCATTTGTCTCTTAAAAGAGTTGTGGTGGCCTCAGCGTGTCCCTTGGACACGGGAGCCCTCACCGGCAGGCTGGTTCTGAGGGTCAGCCTGCTGTGGGCACTAGGAGGGCCGCCTTCTGCAGAGGGTTCAAAGAGGAGCGCAAAGACCAAAGCCAGCGCCAGACCATCAGCCTCTCCCGACTCACCGCCGCATCTGCAAAAACTGCCACCTCCTGAAGGGAGGGACTTCCCGGGGTGCCTAATAACTCGGTAAGTTTGGATCGATGGGGACCACTAATAGTTCCTTGTGTCTCTTCCTCCCAGGGCTCCACAGGTCTGAAGGGCAGCAGAGGACACAGGGGAGAGGACGGAGACCCTGTAAGTTTTTGTGGCCCCTCCCCCCTTCCTTATTGATTTTCTTTGTCATGAAAAGCTTTAGGTTCGTACAGAGGGATCAGAGGGATCGGTGGGTTTTTGTTTATGTGTTTGTTTTTACAGTGTCTTAGGAGACAGAGTTGTTTTTCTTTTTCTCTGTCTTAATCATGTTTGGGGGTGGAGAGGGAACAGGCTGGCGTCCACGTGGCCTGGAATGCCTTTATCAGTGGCAAAGACCCGGGCAGCCTCCTCTCTACCCCAAGCAGGATCCAGCAGGTTACCTGTGGGGAGTTCTCTTCAGACCCGAAACCCGGTGCTTACTTAGTCCAAGCGAAGAGCTGGAGCGTGCATCCCTTATGAAGGGGAGCGGGCAAGGTACCCCCAAGCCGGCCGCCTGGCTCGGTGCTCACGGGGGCTTGTGAATCTCCGCGTTCCACCGGAAACCCAGGACTCTCACTCCGTTCACCAACCAGGCTCCGAGTGGACTTTGGAAGAACCGAAACCACTTGGGTGGCTCCATTGGGGATTGGGAAAGTTCAGGAAGTATCCTGACGGGATCTGCATCCCCCTAGAAACAAGGCCAGCTCCTCATCTGAGCAGCAAGTTTATAATGTTTAGAAGGCCGGATTCTGGAATCAGACCACTAAGGGTTACCCAGATGTGAACAAGATCCTGAACTTCTTGATCCTTAGTTTCTCCATCTGTAAACATTAAAAAAATATTTGTTGTTGTTGTTACTGGAGATTGAACCTAGGAACATTCTACCTCCAAGCTACACCCCCAGCCCTATTTTATTTTGTATTTTGAAGTAGGGTCTTGCTAAGTTGTTGAGGGCCTCACAAAGTTGCTGAGGCTGGCCTTGAACCTGCACTCCTCCTGTCTCAGCCGCCCAAGTACTGGGATTACAGGTGTGTGCCACCAGGCCCAGCCCCTCGTCTATAAACATTTATAAATTCCTCCAGGAGCCCAAGGCTAACGTAGCTCACAAAATGACCACGGAGGGGGCTGCTCTAAGCCGCTCACCTGGTACCCTCAGAGGGGTCTCAGCGACCATCAGGCTGGTGTGGGAGTGTGGAAATAATAGTGTGGGAAATAGAGTCGCCCACCTGCCTGGCTGAAAGTCCAGGTCCCTCGCCGCAACCTGTGGCCACCGGCGGGACCTCGCGCTCTCACAGGGAATCACCCTCGGAGTGAAGCAGCCACACGGGACAAGGGGAAATCACGCGTCTCCTCTCGTATCAGGAAGGAAAGAGTTAAGCTCACTGCTAAATTATTGTTCATGCTGCAAACTATAGTATTGGTTATATAACCAGATCGGAGCTGCTACAAGGGACATGATGGGGAAAGAGACAGTGGGGCTCCTGTCCTCGAGGAGCACACGGTTGTCCTTCTCTTGGGATTCATTTTACCCTGGCATTTACTGTATTTAAATATTTCCTGGGAGGAGCAGGGTTGATGGGAGACACACACGTCACTGACCTTGAGTGCCCCCACCTGCCCCAGGAATGGTCTGACTTTGGGATCTTTAACCTGGCGACCCTGCCCCTGAGGACGGCTCCTCTGCCGGTGGCTCTCATTCAGTCTGGCTCTGGTGGCACTCCCGGTCAACTGTTTCTGCTCAGCTCCGGTCGGTCCCCTGGCGCCATCTTGCTTGTCCGTGTCTCAGCCATATCGATATTCTCAGTGTACAGCGTTAGGGGTCAGGCAAGGGCTGAGGGCCAGTGTGGATTACCCAAGTAGCGAGGACTGTGGCTAGAAAACGAAGTGACTTCCAGCCCGTCCCCTGCGCTGTCTGAGGAGGGAGGGAAGTGGCTGAACTCATCCCGCACCTGACCTTGGATTCATGAGGAAGCCCTGAAGGCTGGTGGGGAAAAGAAATGAAAACAGGGGGAAAGGTAGAGTTCAGTGAGCACGCTTGCAGGAGGGATCGCTTCGCCCACAGCGTGGCGTGCTCACGCACTCTATCTCGACACCTTAAAAGAAACTGCTGGCGGCTTCTAGCACAAAATAAATAAATAAACAAATAAATTATTAATAAAAAATACACCAAGTGCTATGTGCGTGCGTATCACTTTGAACCTCATTGCCATGTATAATTACAACGTGCCAATAAAAGTATATATAAAAAAAGAGTCCCTCTGAGTCCCTGTTTGGATTCCTTCTCTTAGGGAAGACGAGGAGAAACTGGAGCCCAGGGAGGTCGCGGGGTTGCAGGATGTCCAGGGGAGCGGGGCCAAAAGGTAAGGCTCTCTTGGCAATATTATTTTCACCTCCCTGTGACACCCTCTCCCTCTCGCCTCCATTCCTCCCCTCCCTGGCTTTCTCTCTTCTATCACCCCTCCCTCCAGTTGTCTCTATGGGTTTCCTTGTCTGCAGATTAATTCTATTCTTCATCATCTCAAGGAGGCTTGAGCATTAATTAAATGCCATGTGTAACCCCTTCCTGCGTATACAGGCAGAAGCAACTGAAAAGAAAAAGCCGCTCTCCCGGGAGGCTGCACCTTCCTGCCGCAGTCTATCAGCCTGCACTGTCTTAGATACGTTAGTGACACATATTTAATCTTTTGCAGGGAGTCAAAGGATTTTCTGGATATGAGGTACTGTAGTTTCTTCCCAGTCAAATTTGATTTCCTAATGGGATTAGTTTCCCAGTAAGTGCATGGCCGAGAACTCCCTTTCCCTGATGGCTCTGTCGTCTCTTAGGGAGAACACGGAGACTGGGGGCTCGACGGGCTCGATGGGGAAGAGGTAAGCCGTTTTTCTTCAAGCGGTCATAAAACAATCATGAGGTTGATGTATCTTTTAAATGGAAATTCTTTTTTTTAAATTTATATCCGTTTATTGGTGCATTGTAATTATACATTTGTTAGGTATCAGGTTAGAAGAGTCAAATGGAAATTCTTTTCTTATCTTCTTTTAGGGCTTTCGTGGATTTCCTGGTGAAAAAGGAGAAAAGGGTGATCCAGGATCTCAGGTAACACTTTTTGATTCGTCAAAGAAGAGCAGGGCATGGGGGCACATGCCTATAATCCCAGTACTTGGGAGGCTGAGACAGGAGGATCGCAGGTTCGAGGACAGCCTCAGCAACCTAGTGAGAACTTCAGCAACTTAGTAAGATTCTGTTTCAAAATAAAAAATAAAATTGGGCTGGGGATGTAGTTCAGAGGTGGAATTAAACCCTTGGGTTTAATCCCCAGTGACACACACACACATACACACGTGTGCACTCATGCACACACCCACACACACACATCAAAGAAGGAGAATTTGGGGACAGAAATAGACTTTTTGCTGTGTGCCAGTGGTTATTGGAATAAAATCGACAGCTAACTTAACCACACAGTGAAAGCCTATTGCTGACAAATAGATACCACACTCCTGTTTGGGGAAAATGGGTAACTATGTAATTTTCAAGAATTTCCCGCGAGAAAACTCCAAAGCATGTGAGGTCCTTCTAGGGGCATGTTTTTCAGAAGTCTGAAAATGAAGGTTTTTGCCCCTCAGGAGTGTCCATCTTTATTATAATGTATTGTTTTATTATATTTTATTATAAAAATTTGATTACAGATTTGTTTCAACACCCATTAATATGTGACCACTGGATTCCAAGCAACTCTACTTTTATGTTTTTGTCCGTTTATTTCTTAAATATTTTTGAGTACCTGTCCTAGGTCAGGCATGGAGTTATGTGCTGAAGAATCAGAGATGGGGCCACACAGTCCAGGTCCTGGAGGGTCCCACAGTGTAACTAAGGAGACAGACGTGTCATTGTAATATGACTGGGGCCACAGTGAAGGCGTCTATTTGGGATTCCCGAGAAGGGCACCTAGCTCGGCCTGTGGGCGGGGCATCCAAGAAGTCTTTTTGGAGGAAATGCAGCGTTTGGAGCTGACAGGGACAGTGGTTAGCAAGGCGAAGGTATGGAGGAAGGGCATTCCGGATGAAGGAACAGCAAAAGCAAAGACCCGAGGCTCCGGGGGGGCCCTGCAAGTTCTTCTGCCTGGAGGGAGAACTGAATTTCAGGTAGCGGGAGATGAGGCTCAAGGGCGGCAGGAAAAGGTTAGGGCGGCGCTGGCGAGCAGGTGCAGGGAAGGACAGGAGTGGGTCTGTAGTAATCAAGATGAGAGGGGATGAAGCCCCCTCTCTTGGTAGTGAGAATGGATATGGTGGGGTGTGGGCTGGGGTGGGGCAGAGGTGGCATCACTCTCTGGGTTTTGGGGAGCGAGTGCCCCGCCCCTAGGAGCCTCTCCTGGCTCTGGGACACAGCACTTCCAGGTGGAGGTGACCAGAGGAGCAGGAAATGGGGAGCCAGTCAAAGCTCCTGCCTCCATCCTCACTCGGGCAAGTTTAGCTGGGAACAGTTGAGTGTGGGGTAAGAGTGGAACATCCCTGTGGAGGTTTACTTGTAGACAGTGGGAAATTTAATTTTAGACATCAGAAATTGCTAGACCAAGCCAGGCGCCGTGGCGCAAGTCTATAATCCCAGTATTTGGGAGGCCGAGACAGTAGGATCACAGGTTGGAGACCAGCCTCAGCAACTGAGTGAGACCCTCAGCAACTTAGCAAGACCCTGTTTTGAACCAAAAAATAGAAAAGGCAGAGTGAGGGTGTAGTTTAACAATAGAATGCCCCTGGGTTCAATCCCCAGTACCTACCCCCCAAAAAAGTTGCTAGACTGGCTAGGATGTCCAAACAGTAGCTATAGCTATATATGACTATTTAAATTTAAATCAACTAAAATAAGAATTTCACTCCTCAGTGCTCAGCAGCCACACATGGCTTCCATGACGGACAGTGTAGACAGAGCAGAGTACATCTCCATGCCTGCAGAGAGTCCTTCCGCACAGCGTGATGCTACACCATGACATGTTTTCTACTTTCCCAGCCTCACGACAGATGTCCTGACCACAGACTTAGAACTGAACTGGGGAAGCCTGCGGGAACCCGGCTGAGACAGGAGAAAGTGGAACATTTTGTCTGCGTGGTCACTGGGGCATTTCATCTGATTGATTCCCCCCGCCCCCAACCACCACTTGACATTAAACACCATCATAAATCCTCCCCAAGCTAACAGAGATGCTCCTTTTATCTTTTTCAGGGTAGCCCGGGTTCCAGAGGCCCCCCTGGAGGACACGGTGACAGGGGCTTCCCAGGGGATCCTGTAAGTTAATAGAGCCCCGCTGGTTCTGAATTTTATACTTGCTTCACCATATATATACATATTATTGGTGCATTGTATACGTGCAATATATAATATTGGTGCAATATATATTATTGGTGCATTGTATATATTATTGGCGCAATGTATATGTGCAATATATATTATTGGTGCAATGTATATTATTGGTACATTGTAGTCTCCCATCATAATGTAGTTCATAGTGATGGTGACACACATGCACACAGCACTTGGTGAGCTTTCCCCTGGCTCCCTCCCCACTCCCCCCTTCCCCTTTCCTATACAAGATATTGACATTGACATTAGTATTCTCACATATGTACATAACGTTAATGGAAGTGTTTCCTTCATTAATTCTCCCTCTCTCCCCACCCTCCCCTAGACCACCTCCCTTGCTCCACTGGGGTTTCTCTTCCATTATCTAAAGTCCCACTGGTGACCCGATGACTCCCTAGCTTTCTCACAGGAGAGAAAACATACAACCCGTCACTTCCTGTGACTGGCTAATCTCACTTAACACAATGTTCTCCAGGTCCTTCCATTTTCCTGCAAATGCCATAATTTTGTTCTTCTTTACTGCTGAGCAGAATTCCATTGTGTGTAGATCCCATAATTTTGTAATCTATTCATCTGTTGATGGACACCCAGGTTGGTTCCATAATTTGGCTATTGTGAATTGTGCTCCCCAGTTTCTATCTCCTTCCCCTTTGTGCATCGTGCTAACCTCTAAGCAAATGCTTGTTTTGGAAACAGGGTGGTAGGTTTTTACTGAGGCTTCTTTTTGGGGGAGGAATCTGTGGTCTGGGCTGATTCTTTTAAAGGTTCCTAGCTGGGAACTAAAGTTCCATCTGAGGAATCCTTAAGGATATGTTGAGACTTTCCAACTCCTTTGGGGAAAAATGTCCATAGTTTGGCCTATTGGACTTCTGATCTTGCTGGCCTGCAGATTCCCTATTTATAGACTGAATTAGAGTCACTGTGAAGGGAATGGCCTATGAATGTTCATCTTACGCATCAACAAGACTGCTGACACAGAGAAAGTCACCAAGTAGCAAGCACTCTTATACACAATTCATCACCAAGTCTCCTTCAAGTTTGGGGGAAATGTTACTTTCATAGTTTCAAAAATCCTAAGTTTCAAATCAGAGAATGTTCTCACATTTCACATCCCTTAACCCAAATTAGTGTAGTACTTGAACATCATACCATTTTGAGAAAAAAAAAGTGCTCTCGTATTTCTGGACTCTAAAGTACTTTTTAAATCATCTAGGGTAATCCAGGACTGGACAGTCACATCAAAGGACAAAAGGGCTCCAAAGGAGAACAAGGAAGACAAGTAATTAGATCTATTTTACATACATGAGTTGATTAATCCCATTATTGAGCTAAGTAAATGCTAATTGAGCTAATCTAACCTTTTTGTAATTGAACAAGCATCTCTATGTCAAAAACAGCGTTCTTTTCTTGAAAGCAGGCATGTTTGTAGTAGGTTACACTACACTTTTATGGGAAAAATTATTACGTTTCTGGCAAGTGCTGTCACTCGGGAAAACTCGTGGTCGCAGTGCATCTTGCGATGTTGTTTTATTAATGGATATCTCATCAACAGTGTTCACACACAGAAGGATTCCAGCATAGCACCTTTCCTCTGCTGTTTTAATAGCGTTTGATGAGCTGGGTGTGGTGGCGCACACCTATAATCCCAGTGCTTGGGAGGCTGAGACAGGAGGATCGCAGGTTCAAAGCCAGCCTCAGCAATTTAGCGAGGCTCTCAGCAACTTAGCGAGATCCTGTTTCAAATAAAAAACAAAATAGGGCTGGGGGTGCAGCACAGAGGTAGAATGCCCAAGTTCCATCCCCAGTACCACACACGTGTGTGCATGTGCATGCACGCACACACACGTGTTTGATGCTTGTTGCTGATACCTTTACAATTTACTCAGAATCGTTTGCCTTATGATCTTGGGGGAACTGCTGTGTTTTCAGGGTAGACCTGGACCAAAAGGGACAGAAGGCAGCCCTCCCTCCACAGGAAGCAGGGTAAGTGTCTCTGCAGACATTTATTTCCGTCGTTATCACCTGGCGAGGACACGGGCATTGGGATACTTGGTTGCTGCAGAGTCAGCCGAGCCGGGGGTGGGACATGTCTACATCTTGGCACTGTTGACACCATTGACATCAAAGCCCTTTGTCATGTCACCATTGACATCAAAGCCCTTTGTCATGTCCCGGGGCTTTGTTGGATGCATAGCGGCACTCCTGACCTCTCTCACCACGGGTCAGTAACACTGCCCCTCCCCTTGCCCACTTGTGACACCTCCAAATATCTGCAGATATGGCCAGGCATCTGCAGGGGTTTTGTGGGAGTGGAGTGGGAGGCAGAACCCCTCCTGGTTGAGGATCACTGCGGTTCGTCTGCCTTGCCACCTTCTAGAGCCTTCTGGATGTCTCTGAAGAGAGTTGGGGACTTTAGCATAGGCGCCCTCCTCTATAGCGGCTCAGCATCTGGGAGCTGTGCAGGGACATTATGAACTAAGTAGATGGCGCGCTCTCTTTCTCTTGACGTTCTGCCAATGGGAAGGAGGAATCTCAAACCAGTTCCTCCTGGATATGCTAAAATGCTGGCGACTGGGGCAACTCAGAGGTGACCTCGAGGTCCGGGGTGACTTCATAACCTCCCAGGTGATATCAAGTCCATCCCAGCAAAAACAGGGACATGGGACTGCCTCATATTATTAAGGAATCATCAAGAAATCACCTTTCCCTTGGAGGACTACTGAAGTTAGAGATGATATTTATAATGTCAGAAACTCCCCCAGCACACGCTGAGCGTGGGCATCACAAAAGAGAATAATGGACGAAGTCCTAGGTCTGGCCAAGTTTTGTTCAAGAGGGGACTGAAAATACTTGGCTTATTTTCCTTTGCTCCTTCTCTTTTCTTCTTTCTCTTCTCTCTCTCTTCTTCTTTTGGTACAGGGGATTGAACCCAGGGGCATTTTACCTTTGAGCTCCACCCCAGCCCTTTTTAGTTTTTATTTTGAAGCAGGGTCTCTCTAAGTTGCTGGGGGTCTTGCCAAATTGCTGAGACTAGCCCCAAGCCTGGGATCCGTCCATCCTGTCTCAGCCTCCCAAGCACTGGGGTTATAGGTGTGTACCCCCACGCCCGGCTGCTCATCTTCTTTTCTCTTATGAATGTGGGGTCTTCTCCTGTCTGATGCTGTAGCTGCCTGCCCTTCTCTCTGGGAGTGGAGAGCGTGTTCTAGCCCCTCCTGCCTTTGTGCATTTCGAAGCGCAGTTCCGGAGGGACAGGGTCTGCAGTCGCTGGGCCACGCTTCCAGTGCTTCTGGAAGCTACACCCCCAGCCCTATTTTATTTTGAAACAGGGTCTCACTAAGTTGCGGAGGTCCTCACCATAAGTTGCTGAGGCTGGCGGCGAACCTGCGGTCCTCCTGTCTCAACCTCCCAAGTACTGGGATTACAAGCGTGCGCTACCATAGCCAGCTTTATCCTTGCTTTTTAATGGAGACAAAATTGCAAAGACATGGGAACGGTGGCCTCAACCTTTGTCTACTATCTCTCCACTGTCATATGTTAAGAACACAGCTAGTCACATGCAGGTGCAAACAGCTGACAAGTCACTGTGGGTAACTCCTCCCATTGTAAGAGCAGGAACCTCGACGCAAGGGGCAGAGGCTCTCCGGTCCTCAGCCAGCCTGGTGGAGCTGGCGTCTGGCCAGGGTGCTTATTCTAATACGCGTCAGGAGGTGGACAGTGGGAAGAAGGAGGCAGTTCGGAACTCACTTCCGTGCAATAAATGAATGAATGGAATTGTTTTTTGTATTTGCTTTTCTGCCTCAAGTGCTTATAGTTGTGCACCATGGGGTACAGTGAATTGGTGGCTGAGAATGTCCCACGGCCTCTCTCAGCGTGGGTGGGAAGTGGCGTGAGGGTGCAGGTTTATGCAGTTGAGAGGAAGTTGGGAGCCAGGACCGGAGTCATCTTCTGGCCTGGCCTCCCTTTGGGAAGGAGAGAGTGTGGGAGCGATGCCCCTGGGTGGGGAGCCTGAGCTGATGATGTGAGCTCGCTTCAGGGGAGGTGGAGACGGTCTGGGCCTGCGGGATCATCTTGGTTGTTCTCTGGTGGACCTAGCGGTAGTGTCTGGGCTCTCACATAGTGGAGTCATCGCCACCAGCCATTTCTTCCCTGTAGGATCCCACAGAGAAACTCCAGGGATCCATAGGAGGCACTGTATCTAGAAATTTCACTCTCCCCCAAGGTACATTAAGGAGCCCAGGACGAGAAAGATGGACGTGGGGTTGCTTGTTCCCCTGGGGGAATCTTGGTAGAAAGTGTTTTTTGGGTTTGTCTGAGAGGGAAGACAGAAGGCAGGGTCTTTGGGTGGTGATTTGATCCTCCAAAGAGCCTCCTGGGTGATCGTCAGAGGTTGTCAGACTGGAGTTGTGTCTGTAATGGCTTTTAGATGGGTTTGCAATGAATCCCCCAATGTTCATCTATAATTAAGTGCCCTGTGAGAGTGCTGTGGGAAGCCCTTTCTGTGAGCTGCTCAACTCACGTCAACCAGGGGATGAGAGAGACTGGTTGACTTCAAGGAACCCTTCCACTGAGACACATGGACACTTTTCTGTTTTGTTCCAGGGAATGGAAGGCCGAAGGGGGTCCCAAGGTGCTTCGGTAAGTGTCTCAGTCAGCTTTTCTTCACTGTGACCCAAATACCTGATGGCGACAGCTTAGAGGAGGAAAGATTTATTTTGGCTTACTGGTTCAGAGGTTCAGTCCATAGTCAACCAGCTCCAAAACAGAGATATCACGGTGGCAGGGCATGGTGGAGGAGAGCTGCTCAGAGCATGGTGGCTGGATGCAGGGTGGGGGAGGAAGTGGTGGCCAGGGACAGATATATGCACCCAGAGACCCACCTTCTCTGTCTACACCCCACCCGCCAACAGTTACAACCCAATAAATCCATTCAAATGATTAATCCTTCAATGGATTTCCCCACCAATGAGACTGGAGCCTGATTCAATTCTGTCACCTCTGAATATTGTTGTGTTGCCAACACCTGAGCTGTTTTGGGGGACACCCCATATCCAAACCCTAACAGTAAGCACCCTTAGTTCTATCCTCTGTGGAAGAGGGGACCAAGGAGATTTCTCCTACGCAGATGGTACCAGGATAGATGAGCATTTGACAAGGATGTTGTAGGATGTGCCCAGCACTGGGTGTGATCCCCACTGACTGGTGGGAAACACAAGAAGCCATCGATTCAGCTTCCAGAAACAGGACGGGCCTGGGCCAATTCAACGTCTCCTTCACAGATACCTTACTGACAAGCACAACTCCAAATGTCATCCATTTGACTGATTGGCATCCACAAGATGCAAGAGTGAAATTCTTCATGAGAATAAGGAACAAGTTTGCATTCATCCTTAGACAGTCTAGAAGAGTAAAATCCTAGTCAAAGTAGGGGGTGAGCCACAGGTCAGAGAAAATAGTACCTATGTCCTAGGAAAGTTCTATGCAGAGATCTGTATGGAGATTGTGTGTGGGAAATCTTAACACTGGAAACTCTTGTTCATCAGGGGGAACCAGGAAATTCTGGACCTCACGGTATACAGGGAGCTGAAGGACTACAGGGGCCACAGGTATGTTGGAATATTTCATAAATATTGGTAAATAATGTGGAGCTGGTCTGCTGGGAAAAAGGCAGGTAGATCTGTATAAAAATAAATAACTGAACAAATTTCAATCTGTACCACCACTACCATATTTGCATTTCTCATCCTGGGGGTGATTTTGTGATTTTGTCCCACTAAACTTATTCCAACATTTGGAAAAAGCTCACTAGTAAGCCTTTATAGAAGAAAGGTATGCTCTTTGGCTCACCTGGTCTTGTGTCCGAATATTAGTAATAATGAATAACACCTCAATATTCTATTAGTAGTTCATATTGGCATCACCAAATTGGTTTTCTACAACTGAGGTCCTACACACAGACTCTCACCAAGGAAAGTTAGTTAGGAGTTGGAAATGATTATTAGGTGTACCTGGAACTCAGTCCATAGGAGACGTCCTCTCTGGAATATTGCTGATAGGGCTTTATGTGCACCATTTTCATTTTTCCATAGTCATGTTATTAGTTATATGGGCATCAGAAGTTACAGCATCTGTCTTGCTGTCTCCCATGCCAGAAGGAGCCATGGCCATCTCGGGAGAATGGCTTTGTAACATGTGGGTCCTTAGTCACCTTATGGTGCCTACTCTATATGGAGCCCATGTTCAGCCTGAACAGATCTGTGTAATGCACCTATTCTAAGGCCTTCCCAGGAACTCAGTTTTCTTCTAGAAATTTCCAGATTGTTAGTACTAAACTGGACTTTGGGATTCTCTTGAGTGGTCCTGGGGTTCCTGGACCAAGCCACAAGCTAGCAGGTTTTCTGGATTGATAACCATAGAATCAGCTAGATCCATGTGTAGGCTTTTGGGTGCGGGAGTCGGGTGACAGTTATCTCAGATACTCCAGGGTCCCTCCAGTGAATTGAGACTCACCCAGTGGTTCCCAGATGGCCAGGGGACTTTCTCAGTTGGTGCTCTAGGGAGGAACATTCCTCTAGTTTCTCCTTCTATGTGAGAGAACTATATGAGAACGATGCATTTAATGGCAGAAAATCTACTTTGATTTCTATGCCAGGTGTTTGCTTGTAAAATGTCCTTTAGTGCAGACTTCAAACAACTCTACTCTCTATTTCACACGTTGATAAGCACTTTGGCCCAGGTAACCATCGAAGGAATCCATTTGACTGTTACTTGTATCTTCCTTTTTCTATGGGTTTCAGTTTTTCCCCTTTGGCCTATTTTTACTTCTCTCTGTAGAGAAGGATGAGGGTCTCCTGCCCAGGCAGGGAATTTCATAATAAAATCTGTACCGCTGCGTCAGGGCCTGTCCCCAATTACTCTGCTAAGACAGGCTTCGTCTCAGAGTTAGAAGGTTTCTGGAAAGGTGGGATCCTTGCTTTTCCTCCACGGGGGTGTTTCAAAGGCACTAACCTAGAGAGTTAAGTTTTATTGACGTCATCGCATTGTATTTCTTTTGTTAACACAAAAGGGGTCGAGTGGAAATCGTGGCCGGAAAGGTGAAGAAGGAAGCCAGGGACACAAAGGACCTCGGGTGAGCGACGCAGACATTGGGGTCAATGGCTCCCAACTGTTATTCCCTCTTACTGCCGAACATCTTCATATAGAGTTTATTTTTATTATCTACACAGGAATTCTTCCATTTATGGATTATTGTGGGTCAGATGTTTAGCCCAGCTCAAATTTCTTCTACCTGGCTAAAGCACTCCTCTTTCTCCTTCGCTGGAGTTTTGTTCAGGAAGCACAGATCTAAGGCAGGCACGATGGCACACACCTGTAATCCCAGTACTTGGGAGGCTGACACAGGAGGATTGCAGGTTTGAGACCAGCCTCAGCAACTTTGTGAGACCCTCAGCAACTTAGCGAGGCCCTGTTTCAAAATGAAAAATTAAAAAATAGGGCTAGGGGTATAGCTCAGAGGTAGCATGCCCCTAGGTTCAATCCCCAGCACAAAAATAAATGAATGAACGGATAAATAAATAAGTGGAAAGAAAGCACAGATCTACTTTATCAGTCTAAATCTGTATTTGTAAAAATACAGATATGCTGAATCATGGACATTTTCTCCAAAACCTGATACACTATTCTACTACTTCGTTCTACTTTTCTCTAACTTTAAAAAATGATGTGTGCCATGCACGTGTCTCTCCATTGAGCGTGCATATTTGAAATTGCCTGTACAAAGGTCTGTTGCTACTCACAGCTCTCTGATTCCCAGCTCCAGCTCTCATCATCTGAATCTGTTTGTTTCCTGAGTAATGAGAGTTTGCGGATGAGGGATTCCTATGAAACATTTTCTGAATCCCTCCGGTCCTTCGGCTCAGGCGGTGAGGGTCCAGAGGCCAGGATTCGCTCTTTTATCCCCCCAGAGGGTGTGTGAGACATGTTCGCCCGTCTGTAGACTGGGGAACTGAACTATATCCTGCGTGCCCCTGTGGATGTGCACGTGGTTCTGTGCACAGAGCTGGCAGCGAAGTGTCTGGTTCTAAAGCCAGGGCGTGGCAGCAAGTCCCCCACACTTGGGAACAGTGTTTGTGAGTCAAGGATGACTTGTGTCTTTCTCCCTAAGGCCCCACATGGCTTAGTGATATCCTGGTGTGTGTGGACCTGTGGTCCTCCACCCGTGACTGGGCCCTGAGTCATCGGGCTCAGCCCAGACCTCTCCCCTGGGTCACTACATCTCATGCTAAGGAGGCATCAAGGGGCTGTTGGAAGGACTTGAAGAAGCATGAAACAGTTCTAGTGGGTTCTCTAAGGATTGCTGTGGTGCTTTCTTTTTTTTTCTTTTTTTTTTGCGGTACCGGGGATTGAACGCAGGGGTGTTCTACCTCCACGCTACGCCCCCGGCCCTATTTTTTTATACTTTATTTTGAAACCGGGTCTCATGAAGTTGCAGAGGGCCTCACTAAGTAGAGAGAGAGAGAGAGAGAGCGCGTGCGCGAGCTGAGGCTGGCCGCGAACCCAGATCCTCCGGTCTCCGCCTCCCAAAGTACTGGGATTACAAGCATGCGCCACCACGCCCGGCGTGGTGCTAACTTTCGATCTCTTTCTTCCCCCTCCCCAGGGTCCTCCTGGGCTAGTGGGACCTAAAGGCAGCATCGGAAGACCTGGACTTTTGGGGAGAAAGGTAAATGTTATTTCTTACAGATTGCAAACACTGAGAGCAAAAGCACCTGGATTCTCTCTCTCGGATTTTCCTGTTCATTCCTAATGTGATGGGATTCTAGCACCATTGAGAAAACACCAGTGTTCTGCTAAGATGTTCTCTCCCTTCCAATGAGCAAAGAATTTCTAGCTGCCGACCTCTCCAAATAACTGTCCCCTATACCAGGAGAGACAGTGACCTCATCCATCTTGAAACGACACTGAAGAGCCTCTTCAACTCCTGACTTCCTGAACGTGCGTGGTGGCCGAGTTGGGTGGGGTGGGGATGTGGGAACTCCACTCTGTTCCTGCATGAGGTTCTCAGTCCGGTTCAGCCCACCATGTCTGAGGTGGCTCTCTTGGAGATTGTCAGACTGAAAAACTACTATTCTTATCAGAATCTGGCTCCCCTGCTTAAAACCTTTCAGCATCCCCCCAACACACACCAGGGGCAAGCTTCAGGGGCCTGAGGTCTGTGCAGTCATTCAGGGCCTCTTTGACAAGGGTCCCTGCTTTAAGGCTGTGTGCAAAGTCTAGAAACTTAATTTTTGAGCCAAGGGCCCAAGTTGACACTGAGCCCAGAAAACCATGTAGTCAGTTGGGAAAATCTTCAAACTTTAAGGTAGTAATAAGATAAATAAGTTCTGGGATGCTAATGTACAACCTGGTGACTATAGTTCATAACACTGTATAGGATGCTTGAAATTTTGCTAAAAGAGTAGATCTTAAATGTTCTTAGCTTAAAGCAAAAAAAAAGAGGGGATAAATTGAGGCAAGATATATGTTAACTAACTTGATCGTGGTAATCATTTTGCTATATATATATTCACAATACAAAAATCATATTGTATTATTGTACCCCTTAAAATTCTATATTTTTATTTGTTAGTTATACCTCAATAATGCTGTATGGGGTGATGGAATAGCTTACAAGGACCACCTCCCTCCCCTCCTTTTTTTGGTACTGGAGAGTGAACCCAGAGGCATTCTACATCTGAGCTATACCCCCAGGCCTATTTTTTGTTCTGTTTGTTTTGTGTGTGGTACTGGGGATTGAATTCAGGGATATTCTACCTCTGAGTTACACCCCCCAACCCTATTTTTATTTTTATTTTGAAACAGGGTCTCACTAAGTTGCAGAGGGCCTCACTAAGTAGCTGAGGCTGGCCGTGAACCTGCGATCCTCCTATCTCATCCTCCCAAGTACTGGGATTACAGGTGTGTACCACCATGCTCAGCACAAGACCCTTTCTTATTTGCCCTGTTTTTTTGTTGTTGTGTTGGTGGTACCAGGGATGGAACCCAGGGGCATTGTACCTCTGAGCTACACCCTCAGCCCTTTTTATTTTTTGTTTTGAAACAGAGTCTTGCTAGGTTTTGAGAGTCTCACTACGTTGCTGAGGCTGGTCTTGAACCTGCGATCCTCCTATCTCAGCCTCCCAAGTACTGGGATTACAGGCGTGCGCCGCCACACCCAGCTGCCCTGTTTAATTCTATGGCTTCTCAGCTGTCTCCCCTGTAAGCCTGCCCCAGCCTCTCCCACTGCCTCCCAATGCCATCTGGCTCACCGTCACCCTCCCGCTCACCTCCTCTCAACTCACACAACACACTGTGAATGCCGGCCTCCTGTGCCTTGCCTCTAGGTGGCCTCCCCAGGCCCACAGATCTGCTTTGGACACCCCTCTTTCCTCCTCCATGGTACCCCAAGCTTTATCACACAGTGTTATCATTGTCCATCTAATTGTTTCCCTGTGCTTGCTGAGGGCAGACCCACGTCCATCACATCCAGCAGTTGATTTTGCAGGACAGCAAGCAGCTGTTGGCTGGGCAAGACATCTGCGAAGGCTTTCTACTCTGCGTCTCCTTCGGGCCTTTAACAATGCTGGGCGAGCAGTCCTTGTGTCTGAGCTCAGTCCCAGGCTGTGCTTCTGGTTTTCTGCCCTCCTTGGGAAGATCATTCTTTGTGTCCTACATCCTGTCCCCCTGCTGAGCACTGCTTTCTTGCTGAGAACCCGGAGTCCCCATCCATGGACAGCACTTCCTGCTGCAGGAGCCGGGTCTGGTTTTACTAACAGGAAGCTCCTCTTGTCTCACTACCAGGGAGAACCTGGAGTTCCTGGAGATCCGGGGCCAGCGGGGCCGGTGGGTCAGCGAGGAAAACAGGTAGAAGTTGAAAGCCCCCCTCTCCCTGGCTCTAAGATAAGGGGAGGGGGCTGATGCGCTCGGCCCAAGCACCTGGGGCATAGAAGGCGTTTCAGCATCTAGGAAGGCGTGGGCTGTTTCTCCCACACCCTGCAGCTCTCTGTCTGTTAAAACGGGAGAATAACAAGGGAGAGGCAGAGGAGATAGTGGGCCAGTCAGAATAGGGCATCCCTCTGCTTCCAGCCATGGTTGGCAACAGAAGTCCCAGGGCACAAATCAGGAAGCGTGGAAAACCCAGCCACACACCCGTGTTCCCAGGGCTCACTCACGGTCACCGAGTAGGTCCCCTCCACCCACAGCGCTTCTCCTGATTCAGATCTCAATTAACTTGCACGGATTTGGTGTGTTTCCAGGGCGATTATGGCATCCCAGGCTATGGTCTCATGGGACGAAAAGGAGTAGAGGTAAGAATGGAAAACAATTATGATTGATAAATCACATCTAAATGATACCAGAAGAAATGATCGTGCCAAGGAAGTGGTGCGTTGACTTATTTGTGTTCTCTGCTGAAAATTATAGGGCCCGAGAGGATTCCCTGGAGATATGGGGCAGAAGGTACTGTGCACATGAACTTCTTTTCTTGAGAACTGAGCGAAGCCTGCAGGTCTGAATGCACCGAGGGTGTGTGTTGGGGGAGAGTTGCTGTTGTTTCCCCTGGGCCTCATGAGGAAAGATCCACTTAACCCCTGTGAATCCATGTATTGGAAAGGATTGTCCGGGCCTTGTTTGCCTGATGTCCCACACCTTGAACCCCTTCCTCCAGGTGTCCCCTCCAGTTAGTTCTCTGTCCTCTTGTTAATGTCCCTGCCTGGGTTGTCTCATGCAATGCTTTGGTTATTGCTGTTTGGCCTTGCTTCTGTGGCCTCTGTTTCCTCTCCCCTGAGAGGTAGCCATCTTCTTCCCAACAATCTTCAACTTCCGTCCTCTCCCTGGGTCAGTTAATTCCAAATACTACGGTCACTAGATTTTTCCCAAAGTGTCACCTAGTTGTGCTACTTTCTTGATCAAACACGTGCCTGAATTCCTCATTGCCTACGAGAGTGAAATCCATCTGCATGCTGTAGAGCCAGACACGCTCTCTGTTTCAACCAGAGGAGCTCGCGTTCTATCTGTATACACAAGGATTCTCTATTAATATTTTCTTTTTCATCAAAGTATCCAGAATAGTGTCTTCCATCTAGATGAGGCTCAATTCAAAAATTTTAAAAATGGGCTAAAAATAGAATGTCTAATTAATCAATCAACTATAGGAAAATGGCCAGTTTGTGGATCCTCTTAAAAATGTTTCTAACTGATAAATTACCAAAGGAGATTCTTTCCTTAGGCAGAAAATAATTCAAGGGAGATTATTAGAGACAAAGAAAGAAAATGTGGGTTGGGGTGGGGGAGGATATGGGAAGGTAATGGAGACTGGATATGATCAAAGTATATTATATAAAATATGAATATGCTACAATGAAACCCATTATTCTATATAATTAAAATGCACTAATCAATAAAAAGGAATATTCCAAATTAAAAAGCAAAGCAAAGACAAAGAAAGAAAGAGAGAGAGAAAGTCAGAAAGAAAGAAAAAAGTACAAGAAGAGACTATATAAATAACTGCTAGAACAAGAGTTCTCCTTTTAAAGGATTGACTTTCTAATTTACTTATAAAAGGAGACAATTAGCATATTTGAATTTACTGATAAATGTGAAATAAGCATACTGATAAATAACTGTTAAAATTAGTTCCCCAAGCCAGGTATGGTGGCACATGCTTGTAACCCCAATACTTGGGAGGCTGAGATGGGAGGATTGCAGGTTCAAAGCCAGCCTCAGCAAATAGTGAGACTTTCATCAACCTAGCGAGATGCGAGACCCTGTTTCAAAATAAAAATAAAATAGGACCAGGGATATAGCTCAGAGGTAGAATGCCCCTGGGTTCAACCCCCAGTGCCACACACACACACACAAAATTAGTTCCCCACCAAAATCAGAGTAAATTTTTTTTTACCTTCAACTTTTTAAAAAATGATTCATGAATTTAGGAAGCAATTAATTATTTAGTATTTAGCATACTCGGTACTCCATATGTTTTCCCTGGATGTTTTTAGTAACTGGATGGTCGTTGACTTGACATTTACAGGTAAATATTTGCATTACTAGAATATTAAAAATAGTTTAGAGAATATCTAAGTGTACCGATGACTTAGTTCCAAGTGACAGGAAAAGGTGGCATTTAATGTTGTACTGGCCTTCATTAACATATAGTGTAATGATCAAATTGAGTTTTGATTTGGAGAGGAGATTTTTCTTCTTTCACATTAAATATTTTAACATCTTGATTTCTTCTTTCTGAATTTTTAGGGTGATGTGGGGGACCCTGGAATTCCGGGGGAGCCAGGACCCAAAGGATTTAGAGGACTCACAGTAAGTGGCCCATGATCCTAGACCTAACAAATGTTTCTTTTGCAGACTCTGGCTTTCATGTTTAATAATAAATGTGGATTATCGATCCATCCCACGGGCACCTGAAATCCTTCCAGCGAGCTGTGTGACCTTCCACATACCTTTTCAGGGCCTCTATTTCCGTAACGTAAGAATTGAATTTAGTGACATCTCAGGTCACTTTCAGCTCTAAAAGTCTCTGGTTGCACAAGTCTGAACGATTTTAAAGACTTACAAATGGATGACTGGCTGTTGCAGGAAGATCGGTGTCTCCCTATCTTTTCTAAAGCACACGTGATCCAGAATATTAACTCTGTGAGTGGACGTGAACCTAGCATCTTCCTTCTGTGTCCCTGAGGGTTTTTTTTCCCCCTGACAATTCCATTATCCATAAGAAGGTCATATAGGGCATTCATTTTTAAGGAAGGATATTGAGATCTTCTAATTAGCAAAGTACTAAGTAGAATAGTATGCTTACTTGAATACAATACACTGAGACAAGCATCCTTTCGCTTTAAAGTTTGGATGCAACGTTAGTGACAGAGATAGAATCCAACAGAAACTTTCTACCTGGCTCAAGACATCTCGTCAGGGTCCACAGCCATCACCCCGAGGCATGGGAATGACACAGCCCACCCTGTCCTGTTATGTGTGTGTAGAATCATGTATCTTATTTGATTTTTCTACAGATTAGTTTTTTTTAATTTTTGTTTTGTTTTACAGATGAGAGTTTCTTTAAAAAAAGATTAGATCTCCAAGTGATCTAGTATATTTGCTTTTCCTGTTAGCACCAATTTCAGCTTCTGACTAATTTAGATTTAAAGGTGCTTCCTGTGATAGGGCAGACCATGTCACTAAGGAAAGGAACTAAGAGAGAAATGGACGTTTACCAATGATCAAGAACGGGTGGCTTAGAGTTCAAGGAAGCAATCTCCAATTAATAGCTGCTCTCTTTTACAAACAAATTTTTAAAGTTATAATGTCTCATTTAGACTAAAGTAGTCCCCATGGATTCCACAGATAGAAAATGTTGAAACTAATGTGTGTTCCGACCTGCAGCTCACTGTAGGCCAAAAAGGCAAACAAGGAGACCAAGGATCGCGAGGCCCTCCTGGACGGACGGTGAGTTTACTCATGACAACTAAGGAGTGCATGCTGGTGTCTGGTACATTCGATAGAAAGGGCACAGAATTGAACACCAGAAGCACTGGGTTCAAATTCAGATTCAGGTTTCTTACTAGCTGTACGCTCTTGGGCCGGTCAACAGGTCTCTATTTCTAAAATGGAGATGATATGTCCTGTCCTGGCTACCTCCCTCAAAAAGTAGCTGTGATGATCAGGTAATTGAGTGCGAGCACTCTGTAAATTATAAAGTATAGTGCTAATACCAGCTGTATTGTGATTCATTACTGAAGGCTTTAAAATAGCTATGGGATTGCATAGGCTTCACCAAAGTGTCCTCCACCACGTGGATAGAGTTTACCAAAACCTATCCGCCACATGACACAGGTTGATAGAGTTTACCAAAACAACCATCGTCGCCTTCCTGTCTCAAAGTTGAGACTCGAGAAACATAAATAGAAACATAAATGCAGCTTTCTGCTCTGATCCCATTACAAGAGAGATGTCGCCTCTGGAAGCATCCCCGGGCGGTCAGGCACGTCCCCACTCACTGCATCTCCCTGTCTCTGCTTCACCTCCTCCCTTGTGGCTGCCATGATTGAGTTGCACGCCTCACAAGCGCAGTTAGGACGAGACATTGCCAGCTCCTGCATTTTGTGGAGGAGCCCAGGCAGCACTGTCTAGATAAGGAGTGGGGAAGCTGCCTCTCTTGTTTCAGGCATCTATGGGTTCTTGAACTTAGGGCTCTATAAAGAAAAAACATGGCTGGTTTTGTGGTCGACCGAATCCATAGTAGAATGAGCATCAACTAACCATAAAGAATACTCTGATGTAAACTTTTCTTTCTTTTACCTTAAGGAATGGGTGAATATTCTTGTGTGTGTGTGTGTGTGTGTGTGTGTGTGTGTGTGTGTGTCTCAATGGGGATGGAACCCAGGGGCATTCTACCTCTGAGCTATACCCCCAGCCCTATTTTATTTTTATTTTGAAACATGGTCTCACTAGGTTGATGAGAGTCTAACTACTTGCTGAGACTGTCCTTGAACCTGCGATCCTCCTGTCTCAGCCTCCCAAATACTAGGATTACAGGTACGTGCCACCATGCCCAGCTGAATATTCTTTTTTAAAAGTAATTTTATTGGTGCATTGCAATTATACGTCATAGTGAGGTTCAATGTGATACCAACATACATGCACACAGCTCTTGCTGTGTTTCCTTCCGCATCCTACCCGCTCCCCCACTCCCTCCCGGTACATGCTAGAGAAATTGGTAGCAATACCTTCATATATTGCCATCGTATTATTTGAACTGCTTCCTTCTTCAATCCTCCTTTTTCTCCTCCCCAACTACCTCCACCAATCTCTTCCACCACTCCACAGGTCTCTCTCTACATTATTTAAAGTCCCTTATGTTTCCTATTTTCTCTCTGGCTCCCACAATAGGAAAAATGTTCAATTCTTGACTTTCTGAGACTGGCTGATCTCACTTAGCATAATATCTTTAGTTCCATTTATTTTCATGCACATGATACCATTTTGTTTTTCTTTATGGCTGAGTAGAATTCCATTGTGTGTATATACCACATTGTCTTTATATTCTTAGTCATTTGGGTGAACAACGAAAACGTATGGGCCAGCCTGGACTGCCTTTCCAGAGTCCGGTGCTGTCATGGGGTCCCTGCATCTTCCTGGTCTTGTGCCTGGTCTGGCTGTGCTGGACTGGAATGTGACTGGCTCAGATCTTTGACCCTCACTGTTTGCTTAAGAACTTGCTCAAAGTTATTCTTAAGCTCACTCTTTCAGGACATACTCTCCACAGGTCTGACCCTCTGTAAAATGTGGGCTGCCTACTCTATTTATTGATAATCTCTCTGTTTAAATTTCCATGCTGTTTTTCTTTTCTTTTTCTGCCATAGCTTGATAAAAGAAGACTCTATATCTTTTAGCGATTTGGGTCAGAAAGAGTCTATCCATCCATGAATAGATTTATGAATGCCATACACTTTTGGTTAACAGGAGCAGCGTACCATAGGCCACCCTAGGATTTAGCAGACATTTAAATATTTATTGGATGGATAGGTGGATGGATGGGTGGATGGATGGGTGGATGGGTAGATGGGTAAATGGGTGGATGGATGGATGGGTAGATGGATGGATTGATGGATGGGTAGATGGATGGATAGATGGGTAGATGGATGACTGGGTGGATGGATGGATGGGTTGATGGATGGGTGGATGGATGAGTGGATGGGTTGATGGATGAATGGATGGGTAGATGGATAGGTGGATGGATGAGTAGATGGGTTTATGATGGGTGGATGGATGGGTGGATAGATGGATGGATGAGTGGCTGGCTGGCTGGCTGGATGGATTGGGGTGAATGGATGGGCGGATGGATGGGTGGATGGATGGGTGGATGGGTGGATGTATGAATAAGTAGATACATGAATGTGTGGGTGGGTAGATGTATGGATGAGTGGGTAAGTAGATGGATGGATGGAAGGATGGATGGATGGATGGATGAATGGGTGGACAGGTGACCCAGTTGTCATTTAGAGCAGAGGTTCATATGTTGACATCCCCGAATGAGCTTCTGGGAGGCAGGTGTCAGTGAAATTGTACAAGTGTGACCATATAATTGCATTTTTTTCTGAAATGAGCACATTAGCATTCATTACTTGACCAAAGGGATCTATGTGTAAAAATATATTAAGAGCCACTGGAAACAAGAAGCCTGATCCTGATGGAAGAAAGAACAGGAAAAGAGAAGAGCTCAAGCTGCTGAGAAGCAGGGCAGGTTTCTTTCCGGGAGCCGTCCTGATTCGTCTCACCCAATCGCTTGTCTTTCTTGGCTTCATAACCACTTGGCATTCATGAGCGGAGCTTGTGCGCTCTTCTCGTGTGCAATGTCCATTTTCTATGCAATTGTCTTCGATTCTTTCATGTGTCAAGGTTGTTTGGTACCTCCTGCATTTTAAAACTCCTTGATTTGTAATATCCCTGTACCTCTTCTTAGTATCACCTTTTGGGAAATCTGCTGTGTGAGATTTTAAGCATTCTTTTGAGAAATGCCTTCTTCTAAGGCATCTTTCATATAATGCATTTTTCATACAATTATCTTTAAGAAATATTCTTGTTTCTCTACTTCTTACCACCCTGGAACATAATTCAGTTTATTTTAGGTAGACATTAGCTTACCTGATCTAACACTGAAACAAAAAAAATTATTGTCTTGCTGTGAATGGAAAAGTGCATTGTAGTTAACCCACCGAATCCAGGAGTACTTTAACAGCCTACTGCCTGCTGGGATTTGAAGAAAGAGCATTTTTTGTTTGTTTGCTTGCTTGCTTTGTTTTCTCTTATTTTATCACTAAATGGTACAGTTCACAAACCAATACCTTGCTCTGTTTTGTTTCCCCAGGGCCCTAAAGGCATGGCAGGGCAGCCTGTCTATTTTGTACGTATCTCATTCATGAAGAAAAAAATAAATAAAAACAACCAGTTCCCTGGGAACTAAGCGTGGCCACTGGGAGGTCACAGTACTCATGCTTCTTTTCTTTCTCCCTCTTTCAACTGACAGCAGTGCGGTCTGATCCAGTTCGTGCGGGACCACAGTCGTGAGTATCTGTGTCATGGGGGTTGGTGAGGGCGCCCAGGACTGGACGTAGTGTGGGTTGTGCCATCAGAGGCTGAGCTCACTGGGGAGGAGGCTCTGTGACAGGATGTCCTCAAGTGCCTGCTCTAGGGACATCTCACATCAGAGGTGGGAGGGAAAAGTAAAAAAAGTAAAAGTGTCAGCTCCTGAGGAGCGATGTGTGTAGGAAAAGAAAATATGCAAATGAGAAAGAAAATATGCCTTTAATTAGAGACCAATGGAAAAGGTATGTGCATTAGCCCACATTATTATTACTATTATTTTGTGGCACTGGGGATTGAACCCAGGGCATTCTACCTCCAAGCTACATCCCCGGCCCTTTTTAGTTTTTGTTTTGAAACAGTCTCACTAGGTTACTGGGAGTCTCACTATTGTTGGGGCTGGTTTCGAACCTGCGATCCTCCTGTCTCAGCCTCGGAGTGCTGGGATTACAGGAGCGCACCACCATGCCAGGCTAGCTCACATTAATAATATGACAATTATGCACAAAATAACTAAGATGAATATAGAGGTTTTGAGTTTCTTGGCTACTTAATTACCTAGATGTTGACATCACTCAAGTGCTGCTGGTCCTTAAACCCCCAGAGGTGATGGGGTTCCCAAGGCTGTGAAACTAGGGAGTCTGAAACTCAGAGATGAGCGAGGAGGATCTCTCTGCCAAAAGGCTGAAGCCAAGGGACAGAAAAATGGCACTCTGGAGATGGGAAAGTCCCACCAGATGCGGGCAGCTTCAAAGAAGGCAGGAGGATTACCGGGCGTGGTGGCGCACACTTATAATCCCAGTACTTGGGAGGCGGAGACCGGAGGATCTGGGTTCGCAGCCAGTCTCAGCTACTTAGTGAGGCCCTCCGCAACTTCCTGAGACCGAGTTTCAAAATAAAGTATAAAAAATAGGGCCGGGGGTGTAGCTTGGAGGTAAAACGCCCCTGGGTTCAATCCCCGGTACTGCCAAAAAAAAAAGAAGGCGGGAGGAAGGGAGGCAATGGGGGCAGATCGGAAGAGAGGGCAGAGTGAACAGCCTTGCTTGGGGGTAGCAGGCTGCTTGGCACAGGAGAGGAGGCGCGAAGTTGGGGCCACAGGGAGAGAAGAGATCCACCGCAGGGGAATGAGTGTGGCGATGAAGCTGCCTTGCGGTTGGCAGTCTTCGTGAAATCAAGCGCTGTCTTCCCAAGGAAGACCCAGGTGGCTAGGAAGGGCTGGGGAGGTGAAGACCAGTTTTGGGATTTGGAGGGAGAAATTTTCCAACATGGAATGAAAGGAGTCAGCCAGTCATTAGAGGGTTGACGGAGAGTCGGCAATTAGAGGGTGGTTCTATAACCATGTAGGGTGCCGATGGGATCAGCGTGGAACTCTATGACGTGGACCAGAGATAAGGCTTCGGGCGACAGGCCTTCGGAGCTTTCTAGATGACACCAGCAAGACCCCTCCAGCTCGGACCACCGGCCTGACACCCTTGTTCTTCAGTCCTGCAGGCGCCTCTGCCACCCAGGGATGAGGGCCCGATGCCGAGCTGGTGGCGGGGACCCTCCCCCAAGAGTCAAATACATCTGGGAGCCCGGGGGGATTGCAGAGGGGAGGGGGTGGTGGAGAATAAGACGGGAGGGCGCAGACGATTTGCACTTTGAAGGGAGATGTGCAAATAGAAGATTTTTAGGAAAGAAAGAAAGAAGGAAGGGAGGAAGAGAGGCAGGGATGGAGGGAGGGAGGAAGGGGAAGTAATTGCCTTCAAATTCATCCAGCTTTGATAAGACACAAACCCAACAGACATGTCTAGATCCCAGGCTTGTAGCCTCGCACACAGTTCTCTGTCAGATAAAGGGTATCTGCTTTAAACCTTGATTTGCAGAGGAGGCTGTGGGCTATGTGTGCTGGCGCATCTCCGTAGTTGCTTAGTTACGACCAAACACCAGGTTTTGGGAGGGTTGCTGCAAGGGGAATGTGTGTGTGTGTGTGTGTGTGTGTGTGTGTGTGTTGGGGGGAAGCAGGGTGGAAGGCTGGTTCGTCATCACTGTTGATTAACTTTTTTTTATTAGATTAGAATGACTCATTTGCTTCCTAGGAACTGAGTGAGCAAAAACTATGGTTTCTTTCTTTTTCATTGTCTTTTTTTTTTTTTTTTAGTATTGGGGATTGAACCCAGGGGCATTCTATCTCCAAGCTATATTCCCAGCCCTTTTTATTTTTTTATTCTGAAACACGGTCTCACTAAGTTGTTGAGGGTCTCACTAAGTTGTTGAGGCTGGCTTTGAACCTGCAACCCTCCTGTGTCAGCCTCCCAAGTTATAGGCCTGTGGTGTCTTAAAGATTTACTGAGGAGCCGGGCGTGGTGGCACACGCTTGTAATCCCAGTACTTGGGAGGCTGAGACCGGAGGATCCGGGTTCGCGGCTATCCTCAGCTACTTAGTGAGGCCCTCCGCAACTTCATGAGACCCGGTTTCAAAATAAAGTATAAAAAATAGGGCCGGGGGTGTAGCTCGGAGGTAGAACGCCCCTGGGTTCAATCCCCGGTACCACACACACAAAAAAAGATTTACTGATACTCGCCTTGATGTATCTCAGGTTTAGAGTAAATAAGTTGGAGAGAGACCAGATGCTGTTTTGCTCAGAGAACCCTGTGGGGTTTTTTTTTTTCTTCTCCCCTGTCTAACTGGCTGTGGAGCTCACTCAAACAGAGAAGCTCTATTTTTAATCAGAGACAAAGCTCATTTGAAAATCCCCCATCACTCAACAGCAAAATAGAAGTTCCTAAGGTGTTCATCAGGGAAGAAGATAAGATCCCATATTTTAGCCGCGCCTCACTGAATGGCTCTCAGAAGGCTATAAGAAGAGAGACAAAACAAATTGGATTTCAGCTGTCTTGCAGTTAATCAGAGCCTCATCTAGTCTTCCCAGACAAGTGATCAGTATCTCCATTTCAACCCAAATTCTGCTCAAGCCTACCGCCGTGGCTCAGAAGGGGGAAGGTCAGGAAGGTTCACCACCGAATACAATTCTGTGGACTTCTTCTGCGACATTTTAACCCTGGCTTCCCGTAATGTAGAAACTAGCCTCATTTTCATTTAGAGTCAAATAAAATCTTAAGCTCTGCTGAAATTTTGGTTTGGGGATTATTTGGGGGTCTGTGTTCCAAAAATATTAACAGACTCTTTTCTCTCTTTCCTTTTTCTAGCTTGTTGGGAAGGTGAGTGTCCTTACTACACTGTTTCTTGCTAAATAATTATCGTGTGTTGACAAGACCATTTTGAAAGAAACCCTTACCCCCATGGGAAAAAGGACTCCTTCTATGCAGACACTTCTGTCAGTTGCTCAGGACTCGGTCAATGTCATATTGTGACGTGGTTGTAAGATGGTACCACCCACCCCTGCCCCTTTCACACTCTGATCCTGTGTTGCTGGGGGACACGGGGAACGGGGCTCTGACTGGCCCACGCTCTGTTGCTCTATCTGCTGCCGTCCCCATGAACTCTGGCCTCTTGGACATACAACGTGTCCTTTCCTCCCCCTGACCCACATTTGCACCTGCCATCTCACCATGCACCCTTGGGCACTGTACCCTGCCCGTGCGTGGTCTTTTGAGGGCCTAGACTGAGGCCAGTGCTGCAGGATTCTTTAGGTCCCTTGGGTGACAGGGCCATTGAAGCCAGCTATGTCAACTCCAAGAGCTTCCAGTCTCCTGGAGGCTTCCTGAAGCAGACCCTTGGGGTCTTTGAGCTTGTCCCCAAGTTTGGAACCATTCACTTTAATTCTGCAAAAACTTATCTTGCACATGATAAGTGCTTAGCCAACACAGATTTGGATGAAAGGTCACAGGTATCTTACTGGACACTGGGGGAGGGAGAAAATAAAAACAAACAGAAATGGACTCCACCTTCCCGGAGACTCTGTGATGATAGGTCAGTCTTGGACACATTTTGCAGCTACTTTGCCAATAATCTTTAGTATTACAGCTAAGAAATAAGGAATAGTTCAGTTTCCTTACTCTACAGTTAACAGCTTTTCTGTTTTAAAATTCCTTCACAGTAAAATACTTTTATTCTACATTAATATTTCATGTGTTTTAAATTGATACTTTCTCTAAATTAACACTGTGATATTACATTACTAAGGATAGCGGCTAGGATGCAGGATATTTTAAATATAACATCCTTTGGGAGTCTGCCTGATTGGCGAACAGCCTGAAGAGATAAAGGTGCTTATTTTTTTTTAAAGATCCTTTTCCTCTTCCTGCATTCAGACTTTAACAAAGACATTGAAAACTTGGGTTTGATACCTAGGGAAGATTCTCTATGAAATTCCTAAAGTTCAGTCATCATAAGACTATTAGGATTGAGTTGGGAATTGCAGACTGTACCGTTTTCATACTAGCTCATGACAAAGCTTCCTTGGGCTGAGTGCATCCTGTCCTCCTGGCCCCCTGGGCTTCGATCAATGGCCAGCTTTCTCGGAGCCCCCGAGATGCCCACTCTTGGGAAGCAGCCCACGCCATGCTTTACACAATCCCCCAACCTGCTTCCTCTCAGGCACATCTCCACGTGGGTCAGGGGTGCGTGTGTTCCCCAGTGGATGTCACCCTGTGTTTTGAATGGCAGGTATCCAGCGAACATTTGTCATCTAAGTGGATGAAAATCTGCCAGACGACTTTATCGATCATTTTGAAGATTTTTGTTTGAGAGAGGAGATTTTCAACATCCCTGACAAACTAGAATTTCCTTTTATTTGGTTTGAAATTATGCATACTATAAAATTCACTTTTGTGTGTGCATTCATTCAGTTTTAACCTATGCGTAGATTCATATCACCACCGCCCCGATGAGAACACAGAACAATTCCTCTGAACTCCCCCAGTTTCCTTTTTTTTTTTTTTGCAGTACTGGGGGTTGAACCCAGGGGCATTCTATCTCCAAGCTACACCCCCAGCCCTATTTTTTATTCTTTATTTTGAAACCGGGTCTCACTAAGTTGCAGAGGGCCTCAGTAAGTAGCTGAGGCTGGCTGTGAACCCGGATCCTCCTGTCTCAGCCTCCCGAGTACTGGGATTACAAGCTTGCGCCACCACGCCCGGCCCCAGTTTCCTTCTAAATAGCAGACTGCTTGTGGGCTCTGAAGTCTGAGCAGTATATAGCTGAGTATTAATGCTCGACCTTTCTATAACACCTGCTTGTTCACAATGCAGATTCCCGCCCTTATTTTGCATATAGATACCCCTACTTCTAGAGCTGGGTGAAGTTCTTCCCTTACCTGCTCCTGCGAGCCACCTTCACTGGAGTAAGGAGCAGGGAAACACTTCGATCCAATAAAATCAGTTAATACTTCTGCTTTTCATTCTCTTAGAAAAATGTCCAGTATATCCGACAGAACTGGTGTTCGCCCTGGACCAGTCCTCTGGGATCACGGAACGGAGATTTAACGAAATGAGGGACATTGTCACTTCCATTGTCAATGACCTTCACATCAGGGAGAACAACTGTCCTGTGGGAGCGAGAGTCGTCGTGGTTTCCTATGACTCGGACACCCGCTATCTCATCCGCTCCTCTGACTACGGCAGCAAGAAGCAACTCCTCCAGCTCCTGTCCCAAATTAAATACCAAGTCCCCGTGGAGCCCCGGGACATTGGTGACGCGATGAGGTTTGTGGCCCGCAACGTTTTCAAGCGGACGCCTGCAGGGGCCAACGTGAAGAGAGTTGCCGTGTTTTTTAGCAACGGTCAAGCAGCCAGGAGGTCGTCCATACTCACGGCCGCCATGGAGTTCAGTGCCCTGGATATCAGCCCAGCAGTCTTCGCTTTTAATGAAAGGGTTTTCCTTGATGAAGCTTTCAGGGTAAGAATTTCTCTTGGCCACTTTTTATTGATTGATTTTTTGTGTAAAACATTTCATTTATTGATCTTTGGGGGGAATCTGATGCACCACCACTATGTTACACCGGAGTCATAAGTCTTGTAGCTTTGTCAGCCTTCACTGGGTCGTTTTCATGATGCTGCGGAGGAAGCAGCTCTTTCTGCAGAGATTCCAGAGAAAGGCCTTTCAGAAGTGCACAAGTTCCTTCTGTGTGTTCCCAAAAGCTGCATTCACTCTGTTAACTTTCTCATCATGCACAATCTTTATCTTCTTAAGTTAGTAGTAACCGGTTTTGCTTTTAGCCTTAAAGTTGTTGTTGTTGTTGTTGTTGTTATTATTATTATTATTATTATTATTATTATTTGACTGGCTGCATGAAATATATTCCTGGCCTTCTGCCCCTTTCATTTGTTCCTGGCTATCATCCTCTCAAGAGACCTCCGATACTCGCGTGCAGGGCCTCAAGCTCCAGATGCTGCCACCTGCACGCCTTATTTTTTATTTTATACTTTTATTGGTGCATTGTAATTATGCATCGTAATGAGGTATCCACTGATAGGAATGTATCTGCACACAGCACTAAGTGTGCAGCTTCTGACTTTTAAGGTAGGGGTATCGGCTTGGCAGGATGGGGTGGTGGGCAGCCAGATGGCCTCCTGACCCCCCGTGTACGTTTTTTTGTGGCAGTTTTGTGGTCAGTGTCTATGAAATCCAATGTCCCAATAATAACAACAGTCAGTAACAACAGCGGCCACGTCAGCTCAGCTCCTGCTGCCTGCCGGGCGCTGGCCTAGACCTTCACACGCATGCGCATCTGTTCTCAAAGAGCGAATGCAGTTGATGACTCCATGTTAAAAGTGAGGAAGCGCTGTCCAAAGTGCTCCCGTGGCTTACCCACTTCCACACAGCTGCTAAGCAGCTAAACCCAGATTCCAAGGAGGTCTCTCTGTCTGCAGCGAAGGGCCAGGAGTGTGGCTCTGCCAGCCCTGTGCTGGTCTGGTGTTTCTCAACATTTTGGGGTGACCTTAAACACTTTTCATGTGTGTAATTGGCCATTTTCATTTTACTGCAAAACGGGCACCTTGTACTTCTTGTATCAATTATTTTTTTGCACTATTTCTTTTGACAGGTCTAAAATACTTTGCCTTACCTTTTTATCTCTGCATTCTGTCACAGATGGAATTTAAATTTAAAATGTCCCACTGATATTTTACAAATTTCTAAAAAAAAATGTCCAAAGCCAGGTGTGGTGGCGCATGCCTATAATTCTAATGCTTGGGAGGCTGAGACAGGAGGATCTCAGGTTCATGGCCAGCCTCTGCAACTTAGTGAGACCCTGTTTCAAAATAAAAAATAAGAGCCGGGCGCAGTGGCCATGCTTGTCATCCCAATACTTGGGAGGCTGAGATTGGAGGATCTGGGTTCGCAGCTAGCTTCAGCTACTTAGTGAGGCCTCCGCAACTTAGTGAGACCCTGTTTCAAAATAAAGAATAAAAAATAGGGCTGGGGGTGTAGCTCAAGGTAGAATGCCCCTGGATTCAACCCCCAGTTCTGCAAAAAAAGATAATAATAATAATAATAATAATAATAATAAATAAATAAAAAGGGCTGGAGGTATAGCTCAGAGGTAGAATGCTTCTGGGTTCATCCCCCAGTACCACACACACACACAAAAATATTTGAAGTTCAGCTGGACATGGAGGTGCACGCCTGTAATCCCAGTACTTGGGAGGCTGAGAGTGGAAGATCACAGGTTCGAGGACAGCCTCAGCAGCTTAGTGAAACTCTGTTTCAAAATAAAAAATAAAATAGGGCTGGAGGTTTAGTTCTGAGGTAGAATGCTCCTGGATTCAATCCCTAGTATCAACAATGATATAAAATAAAATAAAATTTTGAAGTTATATAATGTTTAAAGTTTTAGTAGGTTAAATCTCTATAAATCTTCTCTTCTCTGTGGCATATATATTTATTTAATTAGCCCTTGATTTTCCCTTTTATGAAGCTGGACAAAATGGTCAGAGTTACTAGGGACTCACATTCCCCTAAAGTGTTTGAGTTTTATTATTCCTGGAAGAGACCCTCTGTCTAATATAGATCAACTTTTCCCTCTCGGCCAAATCTTTCTACCAGGAAGAAAAAAACCCCACAACTTTGTTGGCCCAACTTTTTACTTCAGTTACTATTTCTTGGCTCCCCATTTAGCAATTTCTTAGGAAACAAATTGTCCATATTTTCTCTCTCCAGTGCCTCTCCTGGCATTCTCTCTCAAACTAACCCGAGCCACGTTTTCATCCTGACTATTCTCCTAAAACTACTCTCATCAAATCAATAATCATCCCCATGTGTCTGCACCCAGAGGTTGGTTCCAGCTCGCTTAGTAGCAGTTCATGACATCATCGATCCTGCCCTGCTCTTTCCGCCAACTTTTGGCATACCTCATTTCCCTGGGTTTTCTTGTACCTAATTAGTTGCCCCTTCTCAGTCTAATTTTCTGATTCCTCTTTCTTTTTCTGACTTCAAAATGTCAAGTTCCCCAAGCCCATTCCTCAGCCCTTGTTCTAGTCAGCTTTGCAGGTCTCTGTGACCACCATACCTGACAAGCACAACTTAGACACAGAAAGGTTTATTGGAGCTCATGGTTTCAGAGGTTTCAGTCCATGGTTGGCCGGCACTGGCAGAGGAGGGACGCCACCCTCACAGTATGGTGGCCAGAAGCAGAGAGACTGAGAAGAGGGGGCTGGGGACATAGATCATCTCCAAGACCCTGCCCCCAATGACTTACCTCCTCCAGCCACACCCTACCTCTGAGCCCTGTTGCTCGGGGACCCATGCTTTTAGCACGGGAGCCCTTGAAGGACATTCCACAACCAATCTAGAACAGTGCTCGTCTCTGTCGGCTCTCAGTCTCTCCGAGTTTTCATCCACACTCACGGCTTTAACGGCTTTAAATACCCTCCATGATGGAAATTCGTATTTCCCATTCAGATATACAGTGGCTTTCTCAGCACTTATATTTGCATGTTTAACAGATATTTCAAACTGACCAGGTCCAAAATGAAACTCTAGATCTTTCTCCCCCAAGTTTGTTCCACATTCAGCATCTCAGTTAATAATAATTCTATCGTTCTACTTGCAATTACCCATGAGTCCTCACCTTTTCTTATATCCAACGTTCTTATGTTCAACTCATACATATTTAATATATATACATCATGTATTCTAAAGTTAAGAATGTTTTATATGTATATATATACACATACATGTATACATATGTGTGTGCATGTATACCAAAGTGTATATGTGTATGTAGATTATATAATATACACTAAAATATATGCTTATACACAGTTGAGTATATTAGTATTCATTAGTAAATACCTAGTACTTAGTATTTATTTAAGTACTACTATTAAATAGTTATGTAAGTAATAATTTGTTAGTATTGTTAGTAAAATATATATCCAGGAGTTGACCACTTCTTAGCACCTATACTTTTGATACCTTGACCTAAACAGCCATTGTCTCTTGCCTGGACTGGACTTTGCAATCACCGTTTTTTCTTTCTTTTTTGTTTTTATTTGTTTGTTTTGGTACTGGGGATTGAACCCAGGGGCATTTTACCTCCAAAGTAAATCCCAAGCCCTTTTTATTTATTTATTTTTTATCTTGAAACAGGGTCTCACTAAGTTGCTGAGGCTGACCTCGAACCTGTGATCCTCCTGTCTCAGCCTCCCAAGTACTGGGATGCCAAGCGTGTGCCACCTGCAACTCCCTTCTCACTAGTGCCCTTGCATCCATCCTTGCTCTGTTCCAGTCTGCCTCAATACAGCAGCCAGAGTATCCTGTTAACCCCCAAACACTAGGTTGTTCCTCTGCTTAAATCCCCCCAGCATCTCCTCATTTCTCTCAGAATTAAAACTAAGGTCTTCACAAGGACCAGGAAGACCCAAAAGGATCTGCCCCCAGCAGCCCTCTTATTATCTCTCTGACCTCCCCTTCTCCTTCTCTTGCTCTCACTGGCTCCATCCCTGGGACACTGTCTTCCTCCCCCCCACCCCCAACAAGTCAGACACACTGTCTGCTTCCCAAGAGACTTGACTACTTTGTGCCAGAAATTCTCTTCCCCCAATACAACTACTTCCCTGTCCTCCTTTGAATTTTTGCCTAAATGTCACTTTCTCCGAGAATTCTATTTAAATGTCACCCCAACATTTCTCATCCCTCTTACCTGATTTTCTTCTATAAAAGTTATTACCTCCCAACATACTAGATAATTTACTTGTTTATTCTCTTTATGGTGTGTCTCACCCTACTAAAATGTAAGGTCGAGATTTTATCTGGGATTTCTATATCCCCAGCAGCAAAACTCTACCTATAACATTGTAGGCATCCAATAAACATTTGTTGAATAAATGAACAAGGAGCAGATGGTTCACTCCCGTGAATAAATGTTTCTTGGTTCACTAAGTCAGCATTTATTCTTTACCTGTGAGACCAGCAAGGTCAAATACAAAACAACACCCAACACATCCAATTCCATCAAAGCCAAGAGCAAGAATGTAGTAAATACTTTCCAACCATAGAGCTGGAATGCTCATAAATATGTTTGAGAGCTCACTCCACACTTTATAGAAAAAGAAAGTGTGGTTTCTCTAACCCTTTACTTTTTTTTCTGAGGGGGACAGAAAACAAGAATGAACATCTTTGTGGACTTGTCAGCACCTGGGAATGATTGATTACTTTTGTTGTAATAAAGTGCCTGCCTTGCATGGGGTCTCACACAAAGTAAATGTCTAGAAAATGGTTATCGACTAACTGAGTTAATGAATGGATGTTGTACATTGACCATTCAAAGAAATAGTGATTAGTTGGGTGTTTTCAAACTGAGACTTTTTTTTGTACTGGGGATTGAACCCAGGGGCATTCTACCTCTGAGCTACATCCCCAGCCCTATTTTATTTTTTATTTTGAAACAGGGTGTCTTAGTCAGGATTTTCACAGTTATAATCCAAAGATCTCACCATGTAACTTAGAGGAAGGAAGATTTATTTGCTCATAGTTTTCTTGGGGATTTTGGGTTCAGCCCATGTGAGGCCGGGGACCGCGGATCTCAGGGCATGGCGGTGGGAAGCAGAGAGAGGGAGAACATAAGACTTTACTCCCACATCATGGAGGCTGGAAGCGAGAGAGAAGTCAGGGGAGGAGTAACCATATATAATCCCCAAGGCCACACCCCCAAGGACCCACCGTCTGCAGCCACACCCTACCAGCCCAGGCCACCACCCTGCTGGGATTACAACCCTCATGACTCAATTACAACAACTCCAAACACCAATTTATAAGCTCTTCAGGGGCTATTCTATATCTAACTATAACACAGGGCCTCCCTAAATTTCTGAGGGTCTCACTATGTTGCTGAGGCTGGCCTGAGACTTATATAGAGTGTGGAAAACTAATCAAGAAACAGATGAAGCAAGACAGTATACAACCAAGAATTATGAGTAACCTTAGTGTCCAGTTCCTTTTGAAATAGACTTTTAATTGGACTTTGAAATGGAGAAGGTCTGTTTGACACCCAAAAGATGCACCTTTTGGAGGGAGTGGAGTCCAAATAGTTGGTATTACTCCCTAGAGAGGTCAAAGGAAACTTTAGAATTTCTTTTAAATTTGAAAGTCTTTTAGAATGTCTGCAGGGCCTGGCTTCAGAAGCAGCTGTGCAGTAGATAATCAACCGGTGCATAACCAGAAGCATGTATAAATTCAGTCCACTATTGCAGATAAGGAAAGAAGAGATCATGACTTGCCCCAGTGAGTGAATCTGGTCAGGTTATCATGTGGCAGTTTCCCCATCATAAAATAGGAAGGCTGGTACCTGTTCTATACATGCTTTTATAGGTTATATCTAGGATAAAAGGGGGATAGTGTGTATGTGCACGTGCACAGAGATGTAAGGACTAAGAAAAGGACTATAATGCAAGGTAGTAGTGATTAGTTGGGTGTTTTTCAAATGGAAACATATTGAGTGCACGATGGCTTCCTTATCATGACTAAAATAGTGGGTGAACGAGCATTTGCTTCTTTCTTGACGCAGTTTGACAGCACCGGAACGTTCCAGGTGATTCCAGTTCCTTCGAATGGGGAATACGAGCCCTTAGAAAGACTGCGGCACTGCACACTTTGCTATGGTAAGGCCAATGAGAGGAACTGACTGTTCTAGAAGCTTAAATGCCTTCTGGGTGAGCTATTGAATCTGGCTGTATTGGAGATTTCTATTTTTGTTTGTAGGTTCTCTTTTTAATTTTCCAGCTTTGGAAAGCACCATATGTTAGGGTATTAGTCTCTGTAATGTTTGGAGTTTCCATAGAATGTGAAAGTTGTTTCAGAAAATTATCCAAACTGAGGTAGCCTTTCCTGGGGACAATTTGGTCATTTTTATCCATGCCTCTAAAATGTTGAAAATATTTCCTAAATGATTTTGGGCATGATTGTGAACTTCAGGTGTACACGCCATATATAGCTGCCTTCAACACAGAGCCCAACTTGTCTGCTAGTAGCCACATAAATATTGGGGCATTTTAAACCCCTCATTAACTTAAATGCTGTGAAATTGGAGAAGTACTGATTATATTATTAATTATTGGTAATTAGTCATGGGATCACTTGATAAAGATCTCAATGGTGTCTTGTGCCAACATCAAACCAATGACTAATCTCTCTTTTCAGATAAATGCTTTCCAAATACTTGTGCTGAAGAGATTTTCTTACCTGAAAATTCATACATGGATGTAGCCTTCCTTTTAGACAATTCTGGAAATCTAGCCAATGATGACTTTAATGCCATGAAAGCCTTGTTGAGCTCAGTCATGGACAACTTCAACATCGCTTCCAGCCCTTCAGCATCAGACTCTGGAGACAGAATTGCCTTGCTGAGCTATTCTTCTTGGGGCAGTTCCAGAAGAAGGAATAGCACAGTCAAACCAGAGTTTGAGTTTACAACTTATAACAACCAACTCCTCATAAAGAACCACATCCGGACCTCCCTCCAGCAGCTAAGTGGAGAAGCCTCCCTTGGGCATGCCCTCCAGTGGGCCACGGAGAACCTCTTCCCAGGAACACCCAACCTTCGAAAACACAAGGTCATTTTTGTGATCTCAGCTGGAGAAAACCATGAGAGAATAGAATTTGTGAAGAAGATGGCTTTGAGGGCCAAGTGTCAGGGCTATGTCATCTCTGTGATTTCTCTGGGCACTAGACATGAGGACAACATGGAGGAGTTAGCCAGTCACCCACTCGATCACCATCTGATACAGCTGGGGAGAATCCATAAACCAGATCTGAGTTACATCGTGAAGTTCTTAAAGCCATTTGTATACTCAGTCAGACGTAAGTCATTATTGGGTTGTTTTCCTTTGTTTTTAATAAGCTAGAGTTTGTTAATAGTCTTGATAACATAATATCAATACCTTTGTGTCTACAACTAATCCAAATAGATGAATTAGATGATGAGATGGGTTGCAGATGCGACGTGTCCTGGTTGTATCCTGTTTATGACCCTGGTTATGAACTGGTGAGAACTTTTCCATGGTAGAGTGTCTCTTGGCCAAAATTAGAGCAATAGAAAGCGCAGAGTGACTAGAAGTTCCCTGAGTCAGATTCACTCGACCGGAAGAAGCGCCAGCAGCTCTCAACAGTATGAGCCTTTGAATAAAACTTTTCCCTGCCACCCCTGGCTTATTTCCAGGATGTGAAGATCGCATGGTCACGCGCTTCTCCCAAAGTATGAGCTTACAAGTCACAGAGGAGTCCTATTAAAATGCGAGTTCTGATCCAGTATGTCTAGGGCGTAGCCTGGGAATCTGTGTCACAGTTCCCGAGTGATGTCAGCATTCCTGGTTCACAGATCACACACTGTGTGGCATGGCTCGAGGCCAGTGCAGGACAGCGTCCTCTGTTGAATGGGTGCCAGCCCACAAATTGATCTGTGGCGAGATAAATACAGGAATTTAGAGGAAGCATCTGGAAGTGTTTTAGCATGCTGACACTGACTGCGGAAGCCTACGAGCGTGTGACCCGTGGGCTTTGTCTCACTGAAAAGGATACAGAGCAAAAGTATCAGTCTGCCGAGAATCACAAATAAAAATGCCTAAACCTTTACCACAAATGAGTTGAGAAAACCCTCTCCTACAGAAATTGTTCTCAAATCGGGGATGGTTGATTTTGCCCCCAGGGGCCATTTGGAAATGTCTGGAGATATTTGTTTGGTTATCACAACTTTTGAGTTCCACTGCCATCAATTCAGAAGAGACTAAGGATATGCTGAAAACAACCTACAATTTACAGGAGGGAGCCCTTCTCAACAAAAAATAACATAGTCACAGATGTCAGTAGCAAATTGTGGTTGAGGAACCCTTTGTATTAGTCTGTTTCTCATTACTATAATGAAATATCCGAGGCAATTAACTTATAGAGAGAAAAGGTTTATTGTTGGCTCGTAGTTCTGGAGATTTCAGTCCAAGGTCAAGTGGTCCCATTGCTTTGAGCCTCTGTCAAAGATGGTGCACCATGTGGAGGGTGTGGTGGAGCAAACCCACGTATATCATGCGCCAGGAAGCAAGAGAGACAGGAAGGGTCTGGAGTGTCACAATACGATCCCCTTCAAGGGGACACCCTCCATCACCTAAGAACCTCCCACCGGGCTCCACCTCCTAAAGATCCACAGCAACTTCTAGTAGCCCCACCCTGGGCACCCAGCTTTTAACTCACGGACCTTTGGGGGGACTTTCAACTAAACCACAGCACTGTCTTCAAGAGGACTCTAGAAAATGGGACCTGTTTTTTTTTTCTGAGAATCTGAAAGGTTTAGAGCTAGATTCTGCTGGATCTAATCCAAGCATCCTGCAATTTCAAAGTTTCCTGGTATTATTTAAGGAATGTCCCAGCACCAACACAGTCTCTCTCTCTCTCCCATTTTCTGCTTCTCTCTCCCTCTCTCTCACTCTCTCTCTCTTTGTGTGTGGTACTGGGGATTGAGTCCAGGGGCATTCTCTCACTGAGCTGCACCCTCCCCTTTTTGGAAACAGAATCTCACTAAGTTGCTGAGGCTGGCCTTGAACCTGCAATCCTCCTGTCTCAGCCTCCCACGTACTGGTATAATTGTGCCTGGCTCCCAGTGATAGTATCTTGAGAGTACACTCTTCATTGGAGCCCCTTTCTCTTGTGACCCATATTCAATCAGGGAACCCAATAACTGCCCTCTTGGGAATATTTTATTATTTTCTTAAACATAAGATGTCCTCAGTTGTGTGATATAAAAAGGAAGAAAACGTGTCCAATTAAATTTCAATACTAAGTCTCCTATTAAGAGTTTTTTATATTAATTGAAAGTTCTTTTAGAGGTGTGCTACCATATTTCACTCCTGTGTATGAACAGAAATGAAATGACTGGTTATGGCATTCCTAAAACTTCTCCTTCAGAATTTGACTCGTGAGAGTAAGAAATTCACAATTCAGAACTAACTTCTTCCCTTCCCTTCCCTTCCCTTCCCTTCCCTTCCCTTCCCTTCTTTCATACTGGAGATTGAACCCAGGAACATTCTGCCTCTGAGCTAATACTTCCTTCCTTTTTATTTTTTTTATTTATTTATATTTATTTATTTATTTATTTATTTATTTTTGTGGTACCGGGGATTGAACCCAGGGGCGTTCTACCTCCACGCTACACCCCCAGCCCTATTTTTTATACTTTATTTTGAAACCGGGTCTCACGAAGTTGCGGAGGGCCTCACTAAGGAGAGAGAGAGAGAGAGAGAGAGAGAGAGAGAGAGAGAGAGAAAGAGATAGAGAGAGAGAGAGAGAGAGA
>PVJS01008081.1:38705-54294 GCA_004027185.1 Glis glis | reverse complement strand
AACAAAAAAAAAAAAAAAAAAAAAAAAAAAAAAAAAAGAAAAAAGACGAGGGATGGGGTGGGGGGTGGCCTGAGCCTCCACCAGGGTTTAGGTAATCCACGTAAGATGTCTGCATGTGGGATCGTCCTGGAGTGAATAGGGACCCGCAGTTGGCAGCAGCTGATAATCCCTGAGGAGGAGCTGGTTGAAAGTTTGGTTAGAAATTTTGTTTATTTGGGTTTGTAAAAATTTCATAAGGCAGGAGAGGAACATGCAAAAGAGGAATATCCCAACTAGAGGGACTATAATTGGCAAGAGCCAGGTTAGGATTGGATTGTTAAGGGATTCCCATATGTTGGAGTTAGGCCCCGAGGAATCCTCGAGAAACCTTTCTCTTATACAATGGAGGTTTTTGATGTTTGTTTCTACTACCTGTGACTCGTTGATGTAATAGCAACAATCTTCTTGGAGAAAAATACAGGTCCCACCTTTTTCGGCTGTCAATAAGTCAAGGGCCCTTTGGTTTTGCAGAGTGGCTCCAGCTAGGGATGTGATTTGATGCTGCAGGGAGACAAGGGATTGGGCGGTCTCCTCGATTGCGCTTTGCATTTCGGCCTGGAAAGTCTGAAGTTGTGAATGCTATATCCCAGGGAGGTTGCACCTAGTCCGGTGCCTAGGAGAGACATTACCAGTGACACCCCAGCTACGACAGGGAGAAAGACTGCCCTTTTTTGCCCGGGGCGGGGGTAGAGAAGGAGGTTGGTTGAGCTAAATATGCCTGATGTCCCTCAGTAAATAATGTGAGTTGTGGGGCCAAGGTTGTAGGGATACAAGGTGTGTGAGGGAAGTTGTTAATATTTTTATAAAGAGTGCCATTACACCAATAGAAAACACCGTCCGGATCCCGTGGGTAAGGTGGTAGGCGTGTTTGATTGCAAATGTGGGAGTGGTTGGGGGAGGGCGCGTAGCAGAGAGGAAAGGTGTCGGTGGAATATAGGGGAACACCAGGGATTGTAAACGTGTCTGGGGCTCCTGCTTGTTGATCTGATGTGGGTGTGTTGTAGACTGCCGGTAAGGATGGGAGAGGAACTGCGGTTAAAGGGGGTTGTTCCAAATTGGCACAGAGAAAGCAGTCGGAGGAAGGGACGTGAGAGGTGTTTGGAAGATGGAGGCCTTGACTAAGAAAAGAGAACCAGGTGAGGAGAGTAGGGGCTGAGTTCATCTGTGTGTGTAGGACCTGTTCTTCTTGTGAGAGTTGTGTGATTATTTGGCTGAAGGACTGCTGGGGATCCATCTTTGTTTCCCGAGAAATGGTGATGGTTTGGGTGGGGTAGCTGTCAAAGTTACTACGATAAACGCTTCCGGTGACTGATTGGCCCCAAATAGGGTTGGAGGGGTCCATTATATGAAATATCTTTGTTCCCCCGAGTTCTCCATCTCTGTAAACAAACATGAAAGGGAGTTGGGACGGTGGCTTTGTCCCCCACACCTGTTGTAGGGTATTAATAGTGCAGGATCTCCACGGGCAACCATAATTTGGGGGCCACTCATGTTTACAATGCTGTTCTGTTTGTTGATGTGTGAAACATACGAGGAAATGATGTTTTTCCGTGGTGGCTAAATGGTTAAATGGGATTAGGACTGTTGAGGCGTTTAAAGGGCACCTTTTTTGTCCCAAAAAAGTTAGTGTAGGACTGGTCATTTTGTTTATGTTTCCCGAATGGTAAATAGGTAATATGGGGACAGGGGAGGAAATCCGGAAGAAATGTGAGAGAGTACGGAACAAAAAGCTAGGGAGAAGAGAATCCTGTCCCTTCCGGAATGGTAGGGAGAGTAGGCTGACGGCAGAGTCTGAGCTTAAGTGGGTTAGATGACGAGGGGATGGAGGTAAAATAGAGTTTTGGGGGCTCCTTTGGGGAGGAGTCTGTCATTGGGCAGGTGGCCGGTTTGAGCCTGTGGAGATATGAATCCAAGGAGTCAGTTTCCGGAGGCCTCTCAAAGCTTGGCTGCCGAGGGTGTGCATAGCACAACCTGGAGGGGGCCTATCCACTTTGGTGTGAGGGGGCGTATTCCCAAATCCTGAGGGGGACAAAAATATACCCAAGAACTGGGTGTTAGCGGGAATGACGGGGAACGTCTATTCGGATCTGGACGGAGATAATCTTGATGCTTCCAAAGTTCCTGCCTAATGAAGGAAAGGAGTGGGTGTATAAGGTCTTTTGGCAGAGGGCCCGCATTTGGAGAGAGACCAGGTGGGAGAGCTGGGCGCCCAAACATGATTTCAAAGGGTGAAAGGAGGGACGGTTTTTTTGGAAGAATCCTAAGCCTGAACAGGACTAAGGGAAGCAATTTGGTCCAATCTAGGTGAAGCTCTAAAGAAAGTTTTGTTAGAGCTTCCTTTATGGTTCTGTTGGTTCTTTCTACCTTTCCTGATGACTTAGGATGATATGGAATGTGAAAGAGCCAAGGAATATTTAGGGTGGATGCTAAGTGTTGTGTGATGTGTGAGATGAATTCGGGCCCGTTATCAGATCAAAAGGATGTAGGCAACCCGAACCTTGGGATGATTTCAGACACGAGGATAGACGCGACGGTACTTGCTCTCTTATTTGAGGTTGGGAAGGCCTCCACCCACCCAGAGAAAGTGTCAACCAGGACCAATAAGTATTGCATTTTGCCAACAGTGGGCATGTTAGTAAAGTCGAGCTGCTAGTCTGAGGCCGGAAGGTGTCCCCGAGCTTGGTGGGAGGGAAGTGTGCCGGGTTTAAGTGGTGTATTTGGGTTAGTGCGTTGGCAGGCGTGCAGGTAGAGGTGAGTTGATGTAGGTGTTGTATGTTTTCTGTGGTTAGAGTTAGGAAGGACTTTGCAAAAGCAGTTAATGCCTGAGGGTTGGGGTGAGAAATAGAATGTAAATATGTGAGGATTGTATTAATTGAGGGCATTTCTAACTCTGGTTGGGGACTGGGGCGAACTGGGGCTAGGAGAGAAGGACGGGAGGAGGAGAGGGCTGCATCCTTGGCTGCCTTGTCTGCTTTGGTGTTCCCTTGCGTTATGGGTGAGTCGTCTGTTTGGTGTGATGGGCAATGTGAAATGCCTATCTGTTTAGGGAGGAGGGAAGCCTTGAGGAGTTTGTGAATCCATTTCGAATTAGTAACTGCTGAGCCCTTTGTAGTCAGAAGTCCCCGTTCCTTCCATACGGCCGAATGGGATAATAAGATGTGGTAAACATATTTAGAGTCTGTATTTATGGAGAGAGACTGGTCTGCCGCTAGTTCAAAGGCGCGAGTTACTGCAAAGAGTTCTGCCTGCTGGTTGGTTGTGTTGGGTGGGAGAGGCTGTGCTTCTATTATATTTGATAGGGAAACAATAGCAGAGCCAGCAAAATGCTGTCTGTCCTTGACAAAGGAGGAACCATCAGTAAACCATATGAGGGAAGGATTATGAAGGTGTCCCTCGTGAATATGTGACGGATGTGGAATAATAGTTTCTAAAGTTTCTATGCAATTATGGGATGGGGGTCCGCAGAAACCGGAAGCAGAGTGGCCGGGTGTAGGGCAGAACAGGGCTGAAAGGACACAGAGGAGTCATGGAGGAAAGACACCAATAGGGAAAGTATACAGCAAGGGGGAAGCATCTGAAGAGCCTTATAGGTGAGTAGGTCCCTTAAGTGATGTGGTGATGCGATAGAAATGTGTGCACCAAAAGTTAACTTCTTTGATTCTTGTAAGAGTATATAGGCTGCCGCAAGGGCACGAAGGCAGGGTGCCCAGCCCCGGACGGTTGGATCAAGCTGTTTGGAAAGGTATGCCACAGGGGCAAAGGTGGAGGCCTTAAACTGTCCCAGGACTCCCAGCGCCAGACCTGAGTTTTCATGAACAATGAGTGTGAAGGGCTGCTGTAAATTGGGAAGATGAAGGGCCGGGGCTTGAGTCAGTGCCCGCTGTAAGGTCTTGAAAGGTGTATGTATGTTATCTGGGGGGTCATGTACAGGCCCCTTGGCAGCCTCATATAGAAGTTTTGCCAAGAGAGAAAAATTAGGGATCCATGCCCGGAAGTATCCGGCCAGTCCCAAAAAGGAGAGAACCTCGTCTTTGGTTTTGGGGCATGGGAGAGACTCAATGAGGGCTTTTCGGTTTAACATAATGGCTTTTAATTGATGGGAAATCTGGATTCCTAAATAGAGTACCTGGGTCTGGGCTAATTGTACCTTTTGGGGAGAAACTCTGTACCCCTGAGAAGCGAGGAAATTTAGAAGAGTATAGCTATCCGACTGCGACACTGAGAGGGAGGGGCTGGACAGAAGAAGATCATCGACATACTGTAGGAGAATAGAGGATGTAAACTTTAGGTCTTGAAGGTCCTTTGCTAGAGTTTGGCCAAATATTTGTGGGCTGTCTCTAAACCCCTGAGGGAGGACTGTTCAGGTCAGCTGTTGTGACTGCTGTGTGTCCAGATCTGTCCATGTGAATGCAAACAGGTCCTGAGAGCCTGGGTCTAAGGGAATCGTATAGAAAACATCTTTAAGGTCAATGACAGAAAAATAGGTGGCCGTTGACGGTATGCGGGAGAGAAGAGTGTATGGGTTGGGAACCAGGGGGTAGATGGGTTTTACCGCCATGTTGATGAGGCGGAGGTCTTGGACCAGGCGAAAGGACCCATTAGGTTTCTTTACAGCGAGTATTGGTGTATTGTATGGAGAGTGGGCAGGTCTAAGAAAGCCCTTACGAAGGAGGTCTGCAATGAGAGGTTGAAGGCCCCTTAGGCTAGTGGTCAGAAGTGGATATTGGGGTTTGTTGGGAAAGTTTTAGGGGTCCCTTAGGTGTACCTAAACAGGAGGACAATGTGCTAGGGAGGGAGTTTGTGTGTCCCAAACCTCAGGAGTGATCAGATGCTCGGGAACCGGGGGTGACGAATTATTTTCCCTCTGTTCATTTTCTGAGACTGTGAGAAGAAGAATAGTTTTAGGGGAGGAAATGGGAGTGGAGGGGCCGGGGAGCAGGATAACAGAGGCCCGTAATTTGGCCAAAATATCTCTCCCTAGTAAGGGGATGGGGCAATGGGGTAAAATTAAAAATTGATGAGCGAATAAGCTGTGATGTAGGTGGCAGGATAAGATAGATGTCTTATGAGGGCAAAAGGCTTTACGATCTATCCCTTGTATGGTGGAGGTAGAGGGAGAGGTGGGTCCCCAGAACTCCCTTAAGACTGAGAACGTGGCACCTGTATCCAACAAGAACTTAATGGGGTGGCCATCTACGTGAGGAGTAACCCGGGGCTCCTATGGGACTATGTCAATGGCCGAGGTGGAAGACCCCGGGTCCTGTCAATCCGCCGCCGCCAGGCCCAGTAAGGGTGGCAGTGGTCCGCCTCCCCTTCGGGAAGCGGGGCAATCGCCAGCCCAATGTCCGTGCTGAGAGCATTTTGGGCACGGGTGTGAGGGCGGCGGGTAGTATGAGCATTCCGATGCCCAGTGTCCCTTCAGGTCACATTTGGGACATGGCCGGGATGGGGGCCTCGGGGTTGGACACGCCTTGGCCCAGTGGCCTTCCTTGCCACATTTAAAACAAGGTCCCGGGGGACTTCGTGGCCCAGACATTGGTCTACTCTTTTGGGTGGATGGCCTGTTTTGGGGACCACCTGATGGGCCCCCGGGGTTTTGTAGTGCCTGAGCAAGCATTTGAAACTTAGAGCACTCCATTTTTTCATATCGTTGGTATTTACGATGTTCAGTGTCCTCATCCCTATTATGAAACCCTTAAACGCCGCTGCCATGATCTCAGTCTGAGGGGCCGCGGGGCCCTGTTCTAATTTTTTAAATTTTGCCCTTATGTCAGGGTAACTTTGAGAAAAAAAAATAGGTCATGAGGACCTGTCGCCCACCTGGGGATTCCGGGTCTAGATTAGTATATTGTTGGAGGGCCTTTGTTAATCGGTCTAGAAACTCGGAAGGGGTTTCTTCCCTCTTTTGAATTATTTCATGCAATTTTTCAAAGTTAACCGCCTTTTGGGCAGCTCTTTTTAACCCCGCTAAGATGCACGTGGAAAATTGGTCCCTCAGGGCTAGATCACCCGGGGCATTGTAGTTCCAATTGGGGTCCCTGTCAGGGACAGCCTCGGGGCCTACTGGATGATTAGGGTTTGTTCTGTGTCTCATCAGCATGTGCTCTAGCCTGCTCCCAGACTCGCCTCCTCTCCTCCAGGAGAAGCATATTGGCAAGTATCATATAGATGTCGTGGAAAGTAAGATTGTAAGTCTGAAGAACCCATTGGAACTCCTGAACATAGGATGTAGGGTCTGCCATATACGAGCCCAAGCGTTTTTCAAGCTGTGTTTGGTCTGCTACTGAAAAGGAAACATGGACTCGGACAATCCCTTCAGCCCCGGCGACTTCCCAGAGTGGGACTATGCTATGGGGAGGAGGTTGTGGTGGGTGTAAAGTGTGGGATCGGGTGGCCAGGGGGCTAAAGGGAGGGGAGGGTTGTGGGGTGGGGGAAGTATTGGAAGGAGGTAATTGGGGAGCTGGGAGAGAGGAAGGGACTAGATTTTGTAATCGGCGGTTTCGATAGGGTGGGGGTTCGTCTGCAGGATCGAAGTCGTCAAGAGAAGAACAGGAAGGTGTGGGGACAGGTGTGGGGTTGGGTTGATAGGCAAGGAGGACATTCTTGGGAGAACAAGAAATACACAGAGCAGGATTAGAACGGAGAAAGGAAAAAAGTATGAACATAGGGAATCTCTGCCCATTTTTTTGATTGCTCATAAAAGTTATAAAGATCCCTGAGAAGTGCGGGATCGAGACCCATACTCGGGCCATTTGTTTTGGTTGTCTAAGGGATAAGTGGGCCAGTCCTGAGTGCAAAATTTAATGAGTCGTTTAGGCTTAATACCGGGAGTAAGGCTGAGGGTGTTTAAATTGTTTAGGAGACATCTTAGGGGGGAGTCGGCCGGGAGGGAGGAGGAAGTCCCCATGGAGAGGATTATGTGTCCGTGGAGGCATCTCCCCAGGACAGGATACGGCAGGTCTCAACCCGAAGAGCCCAGTCGTCACCGAGGTCTAGTGGGCGAGAGGTCCCAGCAGACCAGAGGTCCCAGCGGACCGGAGGACAATGGGTCACCGAGCGCTCGGATTTGGAGGTCTCAGTGGACCGGTAAGGAGGGAAGACCCAAGTCCGGAGAGGGGCCTCTCCCCCCCCCCCCACGGCCGAGACGTGGCAGAGAAAGTGAAAATAAGGAATTTAACTTGTAACAATTAACAGCCAATTGTGGTGAGGAAGGAATTTAGCCCGTAATTGACCACAAGTAACCAACTGTGATGGCTCAGTACAAGGAGTTTAACCTGTACCCGACTGCGAACAATGGTGATAATCTACTACTGTCGGAACAGCCCGAAGGAGGTTTAGGAATCTAAAGGCATTTGCCTAGAATGCACAAGGCCCTGGGTTCAATCCCCAGCACCAAAATAAAAAAATAGCTTGGTGTGGTGGTGCACGGCGGTGGTGCAAGGCTGAGGCAGGAGGATCACAGGTTTGAGGTTAGCCTTGGCAACTTAGCAAGACCTTGTTTCAAAAAAAAGAGGGGGCGAGGGCTGGGGGTACAGCTCAGTCACAGAATGCCCCTGGGTTCAATCCCCAGTACCACAGAATAAATAAATAATAAAAATATGATTAGGCGTGTGTGGGGAACAATCCATTCATCTGTCTATTCAGCACATGTTGGTTGAGTACTTTCTTAGTCTGTTTTCTGCTGCTAACACAGAATACCTGTGACCAGGATAATTTATGAAGAACAGAGATTTATTCTTTTTAATTTTTATTTTTTTCTTTGTGCTGTAGATTGAACCCAGGGGCATTCTATCTCTGAGCTACACCCCAGCCCTATTTTATCTTTTATTTGTAAACAGGGTCTCACTAAGTTGCTGAGGGTCTCACTAAGTTGACGAGACTGGCTTTGAACCTGCGATCCTCTTGTCTCAGCCTCCCAAGCACTGGGAGTACCAGCATGCACCACCACGCCTGGTTTTAGAACAGAGATTTATTTGGCTCGTGGTTCTAAAGGCTGGGAAACCTGAAGGCACAGAGCTGGCATCTGGTGAGTGCCTTCCCACAGCATCATCCCTGGCAGAAGGTCGAAGGCAGAAGAGGGCTGAACTTGCTTTTCTAACGAGTCACTCTTGACACCCAGCCGGCGCCTGCATTAGCGATGTGAATCCACTCAGAAGAGCAAAGCCCTCGTGACCACAGCGCTTCTTAGACTCCACCTCCCAGCACGGTTGCATTTGGGGGTTGAGTTTCCAAGTCATGAATTTTGGGGGATGCACTCAAAGCATACCGAGTACCCACAGGGGGCCAGGCTGGGTTCCGATACGGCAATGAGCCAAAGAGATAAAGTCCCTCACCTGTGTAGCTCGCACAGCCCAGTGGCTCAGGAAACAGGAGCTGAACTTGTTCTTTTATTTTGAGCATCATCACCCCATTTATAGATGCAGAGACAGAGGCCCGGAGAGGTGAAGTCGCACGGCCAGCGAGAGCCCCGCTGCAGATCTGACTCCAGCCCTTCGTAATTTCCCCGTCGGCTCTGTCCGCCGCACCAGGCTGCAGCGAGAGCTCACACCCACGTGGAAATGACTTCACGCTCCACAGAGAGAGCTCCGAGTGGACGGAAAGGAGCAGAATAGGAATTTCCTACATGAAGGCTGCGGGGACGCGTTGCGAGATGGAATCGTGATCGGAAGAGGGTGAATGTGATTCACACGTCACAGTGGCTTTCAGAGAGCCGGTCTTTGACATCCGATTAATCAAGAAGGCTTTTTGAAAGGAAGGGTGTTTGTGGCAGGGTCTGAAAAGACAGGAAAGGTATGGGTGGGTGGGAGGAAGTTTGCAGCTGCCTGAGTCTCTTACTTGCCAACTCGACCCTCCACCCCACCCCCCTTCTGTTTTATTCCTTGGATGCTGATGGGTACGGGGAAGGAGTCCCGCTCAGCACGACCTGACAGCTTCCCTTGCTGCTGAAATCATTAGCCCCCTGCCAGCGGCATCAGTACCTTGCAGGTCTGCAGGCCAGAGATACACACACAATGGTGCGTTCTCAAACATTCGATAACAAGAGCTGTGACTCACTCGCATCTCTGCTGGGACAAATAAAAATACCGGAGCGGAAGATGGATTAGTCACTGGAACAGTTTGCTTTTGAGAGGAGCTGAGCCCCCCGCTGTCGCCCTGCTTCTTCATCAGCTTCTGAAAGTTAGAAACCAAACCCTTTACCTGGTGCCCACCCACCGGGGATGTGGGGTGATGTGGATGGGGGGGGGTGTCTCAGTGGAGCAGCTGCAGGGCAAAGAAAGACACTGCGTCCAGGACCACCCTTTCCGGGCGTGCATGGTTCTGTTGCACAGGTTGTCTACTGCTGACGCCTGTCCTCATTGTTCTCTGCCTGCCTTGTTCATTGGGACCACCTCTACACTAGAGTCATTCACTCATTCCATCGTTTACCCATTCATTTATTCATCTGCTCACTCAGTGGCAGACAAGGTGATGTATGAGGCTCTGTGTGGCACTGCACTGTGCAGACAAGGAAAATCACTCACCCAGGAGCTAAGACCAGGAAATGTGGCATAAAGGTCTGCTCAGAGATTTTTTTGTGTGTAGTACTGGGTTTTGTGTGTGTGTGTGTGTGGTACTGGGGATTGAACCCAGGGACATTCTACCTCTTAGCTATACCCAGCCCTATCTTAGTTTTATTTATTTTATTTATTCATTTTTTTTTGCGGTACCGGGGATTGAACCCAGGGGCGTTCTACCTCCGCGCTACGCCCCCGGCCCTATTTTTTATACTTTATTTTGAAACCGGGTCTCATGAAGTTGTGGAGGGCCTCACTAAGTAGAGAGAGAGAGAGAGAGAGAGAGAGCTGAGGCTGGCCGCGAACCCGGATCCTCCGGTCTCCGCCTCCCAAAGTACTGGGATTACAAGCGTGCGCCACCATGCCCGGCTTAGTTTTATTTTTGAAACAGGGTCTTGCTAAGTTGATGAGAGTCTCACTACTTGCTGAGGCTGGCTTAGAACCTACGATCCTCCTGTCTTAGCCTCCCAAGTACTGGGATTACAGGTGTGTGCCACCACACCTGGCTTGGTACTAGGGATTGAACCCAGGGTCATTCTTTCTCTGAGCTATATTCCTAGCCTTTTTAAATTTTTAAACAGGGTCTCACTAGGTTGCTGGGAGTCTTGCTATTGTTTCTGAGGCTGGTCTTGAACCTGTGATCCTCCTGTCTGAGCCTCTCTAGTACTGGGATTACAGGTGTGTGTATTCACACCCAGTGTGCATAGATATTTAAAGAAAAATCTCTCTTTCTCTCTCTCAGCTTAGGGATTGGCAAACTACAACCTGTGGGCCATTGTTTTTATAAAGTTTTATTGGAACATGGCCGTGCCCACTTATTTACATATCCTCTTTGGCTGCTTGAATGTGACAGCAGTAGAATTGAGTTGCAGCAGAGATTGTGTGACCCACAAAGTCAAAATATTTGCCATCTGGCCCTTACAGGAGTCTGTTGACCCTGATCTAAGTAAATAAAAAGGATTTGCAATTGTAAACAAATTCTGGTAATTTTATTAATGAGGAGCTCACAGAATCTCAAGGATGGGCTGGGAGCCGGGCTTAGAAGCCACGCCCCCAAGAGCAATGCTGGAAATCCTCCCCCCACCCCGTGGGATGGTTCCACCCGTGACCCCTGGACAACGCCCCCCCCCAACATGCACATGCCAACCGGCAATGCTGACTCGGAGTAACCGAACACCAAACACCGGAGCCTCCGAGGCTTTGGGGAAAGCTGCACGGCCTCTGTCATTGCTCTGGCCGCGGCAACACAATATAGACAAACCCTGCGGCCCCGCTGCTCCATTTCTGCCAGACAACCTGAAGCTACTAGCTCACAGGTGCACCTGGAAATATGTACGAGGGGCTCAGCCTGGCCTCGCTTCAAGGGTTTGGAGCAACAGTGTCCAGCACTAGGGAATGGACGAGTAGAATTTTGTTGTTGTTGTTGTGGTTAAGGTTAATATTAGCCACTGCGATAAATGGACGCTCAAGAATATAAAGGCTAAAATAAATCCAAAGGAAGTTTTTTTTTTCTTGGTGGTACTGGGGATTGAACCTCCAGCCCTTTTTATTTTGTGTTTAGAAACAGGGTCTCACTAGGTTGCTGAGAGTCTCGCTAGGTTGCTGAAGCTGGCCTCAAACCTGTGATCTTCCTGTCTCAGCCTCCCAAATACTGGGATTACAGGTGTGTGCCACCACGCCCAGTTTAAAGGAAGCTTTATCGATCGCATAATAGTCCTAGGTGTGTGGTACTGACTGGTCCTCTGGCTGCCCTCCAGGCAGGCATTCAGACCCAAGATGAAGGTGGCTGTCACCTTCAGCCATGGCTTCCGAGGTCACTCTGGGGTCACCAATCCAATCAGCTAGAAGGGATCAAGGAGCCAGGAAGAGATGGAATGGGAGAGTTTTGGGGCCAGGGCCTAGAGGGTCAGGCACTTCTCAGCCGCTGGCATACAGGCACTGAAGCTGTCATGTGGCTCCGCCCACCTGCAATGGAGTCTGGGAAATGTAGTCCCCCAGTGTGCAGGGACAGGAAGGAAATTGCCAGAAGTCTCTCCCAGGTGGGACGTTCACGTGACACACACACACACACACACACACACACACACACACACACACACAGACAGCAGGGAATAATCGCCAAAGGGAGATGTGGAAAGAAATCTTTACGATAGTATGGGATGCCTAACTCTATCTTTTATGCAAAAACTGAAAAAACACACATAAAACAACAGTATGACTTTCTCTCTATAAATTTTTTACTAGGTCTATTTGGATACACATATATCCAAACAAATATATGGCAGATGGATAGAAGGAACATACTTTAAATATACCCGAGTGGGTGTCTGTGGGGCAGAGGGAGCCGGAGGAGAGGAGATGGGTGAGGAAGGCAGAAATAAGAGGGGAAAATAAAACAAAGCCCAGGCCGGAGCCCAGTGCCACGGTGGCGTGCCATGGCTGGAACACTGCGACCAACTCATTAGCTGATCTGCCGTCCAAGTTAGGAAAGGGGAAAAAGCAACATAGTGAAGAATAAGAGCGGCTGGGCGCGGTGGCACACACCTGTCATCCCCGGAGTTGGGAGGCTGAGACAGGAGGATCATAGGTTCGAGGCCAGCCTTAGCAACTTAGCGAGACTCTCAGCAACCTAGCAAGACCCTGTTTCAAAACATAAATAAAAAGGACTGGGGGTGTAATTCAGTGGTAGAATGCCTCTGGGTTCTATTCCCAGTATTATGTGGGTGTGCACACACACACAAGAAAATAACTAGGTCAAAGGGTAAGAATGTAGGTGTGTATCTAATTACTTTTAAGGCTTTTGATGCATTTTTGCTTTTATTTATTTATTTATTTATTTTTGTCTGAGCTACACCCCTAGACCGATATTATTTTTTATTTGGAAACAGGGTCTCCCTAGGTTGCTGAGAATCTCGCTAAGTTGTCGAGGCTGTCCTTGAACCTGCGATCCTCCTGTCTCCACCTCCCGAGTACTGGGATCACAGGCGTGCACCGCCACGCCCAGTTCTTGATGCATTTTTAAATTGGGAAACGAGAACACAGAGGGAAAAAGTGCTTAGGACATAAATGCAAAACGTAACAAATCATTAGAACGTGAACCTGGTGAAGCCCCAGGTAGGCTGGGAAACAGAACACCGCCAGCCCCGGCAGCCCCTGGAGGGTGGGTGCAAACCCTGCCCGCCCAGCCTGAGAGGGGACACTTGCTTTGTGCGATCCAAACTCCCCCTTTTTCTTGCTGGCTTTGCCATCTAAGCACGCGCCCCTAAGTTCTGTGAACTCTATGTAAATGGTGTCGTACATAATGTGCTCTTTTATGTCTGGCTTCCTTAGCTTTTCAAAATCCATCCCCGTGGCTGCTCGAGCTCTGTGGCGCGCTCTGTCTGCCGTCACTTCTCTCATTTTTCATATTTCGGAGGACCCCCTGTTGGGGGGAAGGAGGAACTCGTTTTCATTTTTTTCTTTTTGTATTGGGGATTGAACCCAGAGGCAGTCTACCTCCAAGTTATACCCCCAGACTAATTTTTTTTTAATTTCTTATTTGGAAACAGGGTCTCACTAAATTGCAGAGGGCCTCGCTAAGTTGCCGAGGCTGGCTTCGAACCTGGGATCCTCCTGTCTCAGCTTCTCAAGTACTGGGATTACAAGCGTGCGCCACCACGCCTGGATTCATTTTCATTTTTTTTTTGAGCATTTTGGGATCTGTAAGGTCTTGTCCTGACCCTCCTTTGGAAACTTGGTTGGGTGGAATTCTTAATTTCCTCACCTGACAGAGGAGGAAACTGAGGCTCAGGATTCCAGAGAAAATGACAGGGTGAGGACTGGGGACTTTGCCCTCCTCCTGTTTCACAAGGGGGAACGAGGTCACTGGAGATTCTTTTGCTATGTCGTCGTCTCCTTGTCCTCGTCCTCGTCCTCGTCCTCGTCCTTCTTTGTACAAGGGGTTGAAGCCAGGGGCATTCTTCTACCTACCCCCAAGCTTACACTCCCAGCCCATTAATTATTATTATTATTATTATTATTATTATTATTGGGTGTGGTACTGGGGATTGAACCCAGGGGTATTCTACCTCTGGGCTACACCCCCAGCCCTGTTTTTTATTCTTTATTTTGAAACAGGGTCTCACTAAGTTGCGGAGGCCTCATTAAGTAGCTGAGGCTGGCCGCGAACCCGGATCCTCCAGTCTCAGCCTCCCAAGTACTGGGATTACAAGTGTGCGCCACCACGCCCGGCAATTATTACTATTTTGAAACAGGGTCTCACTAAGTAGCTGAGGCTAGCCTTGAATCTGCAATCCTCCTATCTCAGCCTCCAAATACTACTACAGGTGTGCATGCCACCTTGCCTGGCTATCCAGTCTTTTTCTTTTTTTTGTTACTGGGGATTGAATCCAGGGACATTCCACCTCTGAGCTACAGCCCCAGCAGTTTTTTTATTTACTTTGAAACAGGGTGTCACTAAGTAGCTGAGGCTAGCCTTGAACCTACGATCCTCCTGTCTCCGCCTCCCAACTACTGGGACTACAGGTGTGCGCCGCCATGCGCAGCTATCCAGTCTTCTTAAGGTAGAGCCAAGGCAACTCACCTGGAAACAGCTCTGTCTAACACCTGCCCCGTCCCGTCACTGGCAGCCCTGGCTCTGAACGCTGGTGTGGCCCAAGGCTTTTTGCCCTTGTTTTCTTTTCCATCCATATGCCCTCCGACCCCCTGGGAGCTCCCACGCAGCCCCTGCGCTTCCACGACCACTGCCATCCGGATGATGCGTACATTTTTATCTCTGGGCTGACCTCTGCCAGATCCTCTGCATTGCGTATCTTGCTGCCCATTGGACATCTCCACTGGGATATGTAAGTTGACTTCAAGCATGACCAAAACCAAGCTCTCCATCTTCTCCACCAAAGCAGCCTCTGCTAACCATCTTCTCTACCCTGGTTCAGGCCAGGATAGCCGAGTTGTTCAGGCCCAAAACCTCGGAGCCATATTGAACTCTATCTTTCATCCCTAGGGTTTTTTTTTTTTTTTTTTTTTTTTTTTGCGGCACCAGGGATTGAACCCAGGGGTGTTCTACCTCCGCGCTACGCCCCTGGCCCTATTTTTTATACTTTATTTTGAAACCGGGTCTCACGAAGTTGCGGAGGGCCTCACTAAGTAGAGAGAGAGAGAAAGAGAGAGACACAGAGAGCGAGAGAGAGCTGAGGCTGGCCTCGAACCTGTATCCTCCGTTCTCCGCCTCCCAAAGTACTGGGATTACAAGCGTGCGCCACCATGCCCGGTGCATCCCTAGGTTTTTAACAAATCCTGTTGGCTCCATATTTAAAGCAAATCCAGAACTGTCCATCCTCCTGCCGCCCTCCCATCCCCTCTGGTGTCACCCTGGGCCCACCCATCCCTGTGTCCGGCTGGACTACCACAGTACCCGCTGCACAGTCTCCTGCCTCTGACCTCACCTCCTGTCGTCGTATTCCCATAGAGCTGTCGGAAGGATCCTGTTGGAGCCTGTCAGATCTTGTCTTTCCTCTGTTGAGAACCTTCCATGGCTCCCACCTGTCCCAGAGAAGCCATGGTCTTTACAGCCGTTACACGGTGTGTCCATCTGTCTTCCCCAGCTGCATTTGCGCTGCAGGGCAGGCTCTGTCCAGCCTCTGAGCCCTTGTGTTTGCTGTTCCCCATGCCTGATCCCTCTCAGGTCTTTGCTAAAATGTCACCTCCCTGCGAGTGCCCTGCCCCCAGCACGCCGCAGCCAACTTGCTTTGTTCTCTTCCACAGCCCCCACCTCGCTCTGGTGGACTTTGTCTTTTGGGATCTTTATCACCTGTCTCTTCAAACACTAGAATGTTAACTCTAGCTGATACTTTTCTTCTTTTTCTCCTTCCTTCCTTTTTTTTTTTTTTTGTGTGTGTGTGGTACTGGGGATTGAATCTAGCAGCGTTCTACCTCTGAGCTACACCCCCAGCCCTATTTTATTCTTTTTTTTTTTTTTTGCGGTACCAGGGATTGAA
>PVJS01008081.1:0-38605 GCA_004027185.1 Glis glis | reverse complement strand
TCTCCGCCTCCCAAAGTACTGGGATTACAAGTGTGCGCCACCATGCCCGGTTTATTCTTTTATTTTGAAACAGGGTCTCGCTAGGTTGCTGAGGCTGTCCTCAAACTTGTGATCCTCCTGTCTCAGCCTCCCAAGTACTGGGATTACAAGTGTGCGCCACCACGCCTGGCTTAGTTTTCATTTTGAAATAAGATCTTGCTAAATTGCTGAGGGTCTCACTAAGTTGAGGAGGGCCTCACTAAGTTGCTGAGGCTGGTCTGGAACTTGCGATCCTCCTGTCTCAGCCTCCTAAGTACTAGGATTGCAGGCGTGTGCCACTGTGCCAGGCTTTTCTGCTCTTCCGTCGGTTTTGTTCGTGCCTAGGACAGTGCCAGGTATTCATGGTGAAGGTATTCTCAACCTGGAGTCCAAAACGAGTCCTGGCGATAGTCATTCACTCATTTACCTAACTAATATTTTCATGCCTGCTCTAGTTTGAGGGAAACAAGGTCCCCAGAGTCCACTGGCGACACCTGTGGGGTGACAGGCGGCATGGCGTGGATTCAGGGTCAGATGCACCGTCCCTCCTGCCTTGCTTTTTCTGCGGGTTGGTTTGCGGTGCTCACGTAGCCATCTTGGCCTGCGGTGAGGACAGTGGAGCCAGAGCTGTGGGGGGCCTGAGTCCCCACAACTTGGGGCCCCCATGCCTATCTTAGGTTGTTCAATCCCAGGCAGGATATGACAGAAAAATAAACTTCTATTTTACAAAATCCCTATTGTTTGGGATTTGACATACCAGTGGTCCTGTGTCCCAGCACCTGACCTTGCTCCCGTCCCTTCTGAGTCTGTTTTCCCATGTGTAAATCAGGGATGACAGTCACGATACTACTGTGAAGGACAGTGGTGAGAAGTCGATGTCAAGTCTCCTAGCGCCCGGTGCACAGTGAGCATTCAGAAAATGGTGGTGGCGCACACCTGTCATCCCAGTACTTGGGAGGCTGAGGCAGGAGGATCACAGGTTTAAGACCGGCCTCAGCAACTAAGCGAGACTCTTTTTCAAAATAAAAAATAAAAAGGGCTGGAGTGTAGCTCAGAGGTAGAATTCAATCTTAGATTCAATCCCCAGTACCGAAAGAAAGAAAGAAAGAAAGAAAGAAAGAAAGAAAGAAAGAAAGAAAGAAAGAAAAGGTGCAGATTATAATTAGAACTCCCCCTCCGGACAAAGGCTCTGGGGATGGGATTCTCCTTGGAAATCTGGAAGGCCACCGCAGCTAAGTGGCCTTTGGAGAGGGTGTGGCTGTTTGTGTTTCTGCTGGCTGAAGAGCAAACTGTCGGCTCTCAGCAAGTTACCCCTGGCATCGCCAGGTGTCTGGGTTTAGACGGGGCAGCCCTATTTTTGAGCTTTCTGTCCAGGAAACAAACTGGGGGGAAAGAAAAACCCAGACATATAAATGTGTGTCCAGTATGTCTGTTGAAACCATCTGGCATTCCCGACTGCAAAATTAATTTCATTTCTTTCCTCTTTCTTTCTTTCTTTCTTTCTTTCTTTCTTTCTTTCTTTCTTTCTTTCTTCTTTCTTTCGTTCGTTCTTTCTTTCTTTCTTTCTCTTTCTTTCTTTCTTTCTTTCTTTCTTTCTTTCTTCTCTCTCTCTCTCTCTCTCTCTCTTTCTTTCTTTTTGTGGAACTGAGGATCAAATCCAGGAGTATTCAACCTTCAAGCTACACCCCCAGCCTATTTTTATTTTTTATTTTTTTGCGGTACTGGGGATTGAACCCAGGGGCGTTCTACCTCCGCGCTACACCCCCGGCCCTATTTTTTATCCTTTATTTTGAAACCGGGTCTCACGAAGTTGCGGAGGGCCTCACTAAGTAGAGAGAGAGAGACAGGGAGAGAGAGCGAGCGAGCGAGCTGAGGCTGGCCATGAACCCGGATCCTCCGGTCTCCGCCTCTCAAAGTACTGGGATTACAAGCGTGCGCTACCACGCCCGGCTTCCTATTTTATATTTTATTTTGAAACAGGGTCTTGTTAAGTTACTGCACGCTGGCCTTAAACCTGTGATTCTCTTGTCTCAGCCTCCCAAATACTGGGATTACGGGCCTGAGCCACTGTGCCCAGTTCCTGGCTGCAAAATTTCCTTCTTTTCTTTTCTTTTGTTTTATGGCACTGGGGATTGAACCCAGGGGAATTCTATCTCTGAGCTACACCCCCAGCCCTACTTTATTATTTTTTTGAAACAGGGTCTAAGTTGCGGAGGGCCTCACTAAGTAGCTGAGACTGGCTGTAAACCTGCGATCCTCCTGTCTCAGCCTCCCAAGTACTAGGATTACAAGTGTGTGCCACCACGCCCAGCTCTGGCTGCAAAATTTCAAGATACATCATCCAGGTTGATCTCTAGCTTTGACTAAGTTGCAGAATTTACCTTCTATGCACCAATTATTTATTTATTTATTGTGGTACTAGGGATTGAACCCAGGGGCATTTTACCTCTGAGCTAAACACACCCAGCCCTACTTTATTTTTTATTTTTAAACAGGGTCTTGCTAGGTTGCTGAGGGTCTTGCAAAGTTGCTGAGACTGGCCTCCAACTTGTGATCTACCTGTCTCAGCCTCCCAAGTACTGAGATGACAGGTATGTGTCACCACGCCCGGCCCTGCACCAATCTTTTTTTTTTGCGGTACTGGGGATTGAACCCAGGGGCGTTCTACCTCTGCGCTACACCCCTGGCCCTATTTTTTATACTTTATTTTGAAACCGGGTCTCACAAAGTTGCAGAGAGCCTCACTAAGTACAGAGAGAAAGAGAGAGAGAGACAGAGAGAGACAGAGAGTTGAGGCTGGCCGCGAACCTGGATCCTCCGGTCTCTGCCTCCCAAAGTACTGGGATTACAAGTGTGCGCCACCACGCCCGGCCTGCACCAATCTTTTTCTGAACCACTTTCTTAACTTTTGCCCCCAACCCAAGCCTTCAAGTTATATAAACCTTAGGTCTCTGCTCCATTGGGAAAGTGATAAATGGTGGTGATCAGCTGCCTCTCTGGGACATCTGCAATTTAAAAAGAGAAGTAGAAAGAAAGCAATGCTTATTCGAGAGGATCGGGAAGCCATATGGTCCAAACTGGGAAGTTATTAATAACTGTGCTGAGACAACAGGCCTGGCCTGGGAACGTCTCATGCAAACCGGGGGATGCGGTCATCTGTCAATCAAGGAATCAGTGCATCTCAGTGTAGCGGAATCTTGGGAAAGGGACCGAAGCCAGCGGGATGGTTTCTCTGTAAGCCAAGGAAACTAGAAGTGATTGGCTTCAATAACAATGTAACTTCCTTAGCATGGTGGCACACGCTTGTAATCCCAGTACTTGGGAGGCTGAGACTGGAGGATCTGGGTTTGGAGCCAACCTCAGCTGCTTAGCGAGGTCCTCTGCAACTTAGTGAGAACCTGTTTCAAAATAAAGAATAAAAAATAGGGCTGGGGGTGTAGCCTGGAGGTAGAATGCCCCTGGGTTCAATCCCCTGTATCCCCCCCAAAAATATATATATATATATAACACAAGAGGTCCAGAGGCAAGCTCCTTCCACGGTTGGTCCATTCAGGAGCTCAGTGACCTCAAAGGTACAGATATTTTTTTTGTACTAAAGATTGAACCCAGGGACATTCTACCTCTGAGCTACACCTCCAGCTCTTTTTATTTTTTATTTTGAAACAGGGTCTCAATAAGTTGCTGAGGGTCTTGCTAAGTTGTTGAGACTGGCCTCGAACCTGCAATCCTCCTGTTACCCAGTCAGAACAGCTAACAGTCACCTAAAGGGCAGGGGCATTCTAAGCACTTTGGATCTATTAAGTTTTTTCTGCACAACAACCCTGTGAGGTAGGAACTCTTATCCCTCCCCCACTTTGGTACTGGGGATGGAACTCAGGGGCATTCTACCTCCCAGCTACACCTCCAGCCCTTTTTATTTTGAAACAGGGTCTCCCTAAGTTGCTGAAGGTCTCACTAAGCAGCTGAAGCTGGCCTCGAACCTACAATTCTCCTGTCTCAGCCTCCCAAGTACTGGCATGTGTTACTGTGCCCGGCTTATTGGCCCCATTTTACAGACAGGGACATTGAAGCCCAGAGAAGTGACCTAATTTGCATAGAGTCACACTCTTACGAAGAGGTAAGGCTGGGATTTGAACCCAGGCATCTGGTCTCACAAGAATGTCCAAAGACTGGAAAAGAAGGCGTGCATGCGGGGCAGAGTGGGATTTGAACGGCGGGTCCTAGGCATGTCCCGCTCTACTCCCTCCAGGCGGTGTTTCCAGTGCTTTTTGAACACATATGATCCGGACTTGAGCTGATCTCTATCAGTCCTGAACCCGAGCGCTCTGGAGAGACCTGTTCCCGACAGCAAGGTTTCCTATGAAGAGGTTTTGACTTGGGCAGTCAGGGGTGGCTCAGCTAAGACTATTTACTTATTTATTGTGGTACTGGGGATTGAACCCAGGGGCGTTCTACCTCTGAGCTACACTCCCGGCCCTATTTTATTTATTTTTTTTTATTTTGAAACAGGGTTTCACTAAGTTGCTGAGGGCCTCGCTAAATTATTGAGGCTGGTCTCAAATCTGGGATCCTCCTGTCTCAGCCTCCTAAGTACTATGATGAGAGGCATGCGCCACCACGCCGGAATAGCTCAGACTATTTAGAAGAGAATTATATTTTGGTTTGAAGCAATCAACCTTGATCTGCCTGGCCAGCCCGGGGCGCAGCTGTCCAGCTGTTCTGTCCAGTTGCAGGGGTGGAGAGGCCTCTCTCCCTCCTGTTCTCAGAAAGCTGCTTCCCTGGTGCCCAGCATGGGGGAAAGCCCTGCTACTGAGAATTCATTTGCATTTGGAAAATGACTGGTACTCCGGTAAGGTGACTCACTTCACACCTCGTCTTGACTTGGGATGGGAAAAGAAAAAAAAATCAGCCCTGCTTTTTCCTTGATCTCTCCTCCATCTCTCTTTCTTTTTTTTTTTTTTGGGGGGGTGTGGTACTAGGGATTGAGCCCAGGGGCATTCTACCTCCAAGCTACACCCCCAGCCCTTCATATTTTCTTGTTTGGAAACAGGGTCTTGCTAGGTTGCTGAAAGCCTCGCAGTGTTGCTGAGGCTGGTCTTGAACCTGCGATCCTTCTGTCTCAGCCTCCCAAGTACTGGGATTATAGGTGTGTGCCACCACGCCTGGCTCTTAATTAATTTTTATTTTCTTTAAAAAAAAATTTTTTTTTTGCAGTACTGGGGATGGAACCCAGGGGCATTCTACCTCTGAGCTACACCCGCAGCCCTATTTTTTATTCTTTATTTTGAAACAGAGTCTCACTAAGTTGCTGAGGGCCTCACTAAGTAGCTGAGGCTGGCGGCGAACCTGTGATCCTCCTGTCTCAGCCTCCCAAGTACTGGGATTACAAGCGTGCGCCACCACGCCTGGCTTTAATTTTTATTTTCAACAGAGCTCAGGGAGAGGGCCTGCAGACCCTGAGGCACAGAACCTGTAGCGTCTGCGTCAAGGAATGAGGAACTATCTGTGATGTTTCCAAGCAGTAGTCTTCTCCCCCACAACTGTGAAACTTATGCAACAGAAACGCCCTGGTACTTCCCAGCCTGTGTGAGGCTCATGGCAACGGAGACTCTAAAATTGTCCCCAGCGAAGAGAATTTCCCCGTCGTTATCATCACTTTTTACCCTCCCCCTGCACCATACGTTGGTCCCCCCTCCTGCTTTTTCTTCCTTCGGGGTCTTTGGGTGACTCTTTCCCACCTCCAGCCCGTTTTCAGCCTTGTCCCTGAGAGACACTCACGGGCCCTAGGGCTCCTGCAGGGGATGGTAGTGGGAGGAGGAAGAAGGAAGGAGGAAGGAAAGGTGGAGGTTGGTTGGGATGGGGCTAGGACAAGCACATGTCCCCCAGCTTGGGCTTGCTCTGTCGCTTTGGTTCTTCGACTCACTCTGGGCCAGTTAGCTAGGTAGCAGCCAGGCCCTGACCAACGGGGTCCCCACTCATCCCGCCAAGGGTGGGAGCCCCATCTGAGTAGGGAGGCCGGGGTAGGCCGTGACCTGGGGGAGAGGCCAGCCCTGGTTTCTCAGCCTAACCTTTGCAGGCCTTAGCGAAGCCGGAAGGATCTTGTGTATTTATTGTTTACTTGGTTATTTTCCTCTTCCCCCTGCTCTGGACTGAATGTGCCAGAGGGCAGGCACCTTATCTGTTGCGTTCACCGCTGTATCCCAGCTGGCGCCTCGCTGAGCCTCCTGACATAACCTGTTGAATGCGGGAAGGGACTTGCTATCTCTAACGCATCACCACCTGACCCGTGCAGGAATAAGGTTGGTTCTGCAGGCCCCAGGGTGGCGCTTGTTTAAGCTCGACACTTCCCCCAACTCCAGCTTGTAGTAGGTGCTTAGGGCAGACACTTTTAGGTGCCCCCACCCCGCCCCCAAGCTTGGGACCAGAACCCCGAGGTGTTCAGGGAGCCATGTCCCAGGAGATGGAGCTGGCCGGTTCTAAGTCAGTGGTGGCAGTCCCTGCACTTGGGTGGGGACAATTCATTGGTGGCTGCGTGACCCAGTTCTGACCTGCTGGGGCCCTTGGTTTTCCTCCCTGATAAGAGAGAGGCTCAGTGGAGAGTCCCTCTTGTCTTTTTCATTCCTGCTAAGGAGTTGTTGTGTGAATGCTGCCCTTTCAGCAGCCATCTTGTGACTCTGAGGCCCCAAACCTTAGAAGAAAGAGCCACCAAGATGGGGATAGAAGGGTCAGAGGTGCTTGATGGCATGGAGTCCTGAACCAGCCGTAGATTCCAACCTCCTCGGGGCCTCTTGCTAAATAAACAACGCCCTTATGTTGGAAGCCATCGGTAGCTCATTTTTTCTCCTTGCTGCCAAATGCGTCCTAATGGATTCAGCACTCGATCCATGAGTTGAGTACAGGAGCGGCTCCGCGGGCTGAGGCGGCTGTGCTTGGGCCTTTGCCAGCGTTCACTCAGGAATCGCGCCACAACCTCCTGATGAGGGCTCCGGTACCAGCCTCGCTCCAGAGGAGGAAAACCGGGTCTGAACGCTCAAGTAACTTATTAATAGCTGTGTCATTTTTTTTTTTCTGGTACTGGGGATTGAACCCAGGGGTGTTCTACCTCCGAGCTACACCCCCAGCCCGATTTTTTATTCTTTATTTTGAAACAGGGTCTCACTAAGTTGCGGAGGCCTAAGTAGCTGAGGCTGGCTGCGAACCTGCGATCCTCCTGTCTCAGCCTCCCAAGTACTGGGATTACAAGCGTGCGCCACCACGCCCCCCAGTACTCCCAGCCCTTTTTAAATTTTTGAAACAGGGTCTCCTTAAGTTGCCCATGCTGGCCTCAAACCTGCGATCCTCCGGTCTCAGCCTCCCACGTACTGGGATTACAGGTGTGCACCACCACACCCTGCCAAAAACTGTATCATCTTGCAGGGCTCTGGTCACTGGGGATGGGGACGGAGGGAGAGGACATCCCAGAGGAATCTGAGGGAGGAAGAGAGGAGAAAGGATGAGATGGGAGTGGGCCTGGGCTGGCTCCAGTCGCAACGGTGGAAATGTTCCGACATTCTTCTTGAAGGGTGGGCCAATTCTTGGGTGAGGTGTGGGATTTGTGTGTGAATGTGATTGGAGGAAGGCGACTAACATTTGTTGAGCGCCTACTGTGTGCTTTGTCAGTGATTCTCAACTGGGGGGACAATTCTGTCCCCAGGGGACATCTGGCAGTGTCTGGAGACATTTACTTATTTATTATTATTATTATTATTATTATTAATATTATTATTTGTGGTACTGAGGATTAAACCCAAGGACATTCTACCTCTGAGCTATACCCCCAGAACCTTTTTTATTTTTATTTTTGAAACAGGGTCTCACTAGGTTGTTGAGAGTCTCGCTGAGTTGCTGAGGCTGGCCTTGAACCTGCAATCCTCCAGTCTCAGCCTCCCACGTACTGGGATTCCAGGTGTGCGCTGCCATGCCCGGCTCAGAGATGTTTCTGGCTCCCGTAATTGGGGAGGGATGCTGCTGCTACTGCTATGGTATGTTGCTGAATGCTCTGCAAAGCACAGGATGCCTCCCTACGACAGAGTCATCAGACTCCAGGGGCCAACAGTCCCCGAGCTTGAGAGAGCCTGCCCCACATACAGTATTTTACAAAGTAGACAACTGAGGCTCAGAGAGGTGAAGTGTTTTGGCCAAGGTCATCCAGTCAGTTAGAAGTGGAGCTGGGATAAGAACGTAAGCCCGTTTCCTCCCAGATCCATGAAGCTTCCACCAACTCTGCTTTTATGGTAGATAGGATTAATTTCAAGATCAGGCAACCAAAGCCCAGAGAGGTGTCGTGACCAGTGCAAGGTCACAGAGCAGAGTGATTCCAGAGACCTTTACTGCTTTATGAGAAACTCCGGGACGAAAGGCCGGCCACCTTTTGGACACAATTGACTCCAGGACCCACACCGGCTGGGTCATTGCCTCACATCCTTTACTTGGGGCCCAGGATGCCTTCTCTGGCCCCCAGCCCAGATGGAATGCCACCTGCTCTGGGAGGGCAGAAGCCACCCCACTCTCCTGTCCTTAAGCACTTGCGGTATTTACCCTGAGGCCATGGGGAGAGCAATCCTAGGCTCTGGAAGGAGATAAACAAGCAATGGTACTCCTGCCCCAAAGATGATTATAGTCTAGAGGGGGCTATTACGTGAATCAGCGAATCCACGGAGACAACACAATCTCTGGCCTGCCAACCCTACCGGGTAGGGACTGATGGGCACTTTAGAGAGGGGTCAGGCGGGGGGCAGTTCACGAATGCAGTAATAATTCAGAGCCGGGCGTGGTGGTGCACCCTGCCTGTAATCCCAGTACTTGAGAGACTGAGACTGGAGGATCGCAGGTTCAAGGACAGCTTCAGCAATGCAGGGAGACTCTCAACAACGTAGTGAGACCCTGTTTCAAAACAAAAAATAAAAAAGGGCTGAGGGTGCAGCTCGGAGGTAGAATGCCCCTGGGTTCAATTCCCAGTACCAACCAACCAACAAAACAACAACAAAAAACGCTGCCAGGGAACTGGGAACTGCTCCAATACTTCCCAGGACCCCGTGAGCTGGATACCATTATTATTCCCCCTGCACTGAGGGTCACACTGAGAGGCCAGGAAGCCTGCCCAAGGCCACCCAGCCGGGCGGCGAGGGGACCGCGCTGAACCCGAGGGGCTGCGCCCGGGTCCTAGGCCCCCGGCCCTCTCCGTATCTCTTATGACAGGTGAGGACATTGGCTCCACGATCAAGGTCACACGGCGAGGCCTGACTATTAGCAGGATCTGCAAGGTGTCCTCCCCGGTGGTGGCTGCGTGGGAGGGGGCGCGGACAGGGCTGAGGGCAGGTAGGAACTCCTGCTGGGAAAGGTGGCAGAGGCAGGGTCCCGGGGCAACGAAGTTCAGAAAGAAAGAGAAAGAAAGAAAATAGGAAGAGAGAGAGAGAAGGGCGAGCCAGCGCGCATGCATGTATTTTTTCCAAGGTCACGCAGGCCGCGAGGACCCGGGGCCGGGGTCGGGGCTGGGGGCGCCCCGGTTCCCGGCCGGGCGGGCGGGCGGCGGGGGGCGTCGCGCGTGTCCGGGGGGAGTGGCGTAGCCCGCGGCGGCCGGGGGGGGGCGCCACGCGTCGGGCCCTTCCGGAGGCCCCCGCCCGCGCCCCGCGGAGCTTCCGACGTCGGCGCGTCTCCAGGGCCCGGTGCGCGGAGCCGCGGGCTGCGCTGCGCTGCGCTGTGCTGTGCGGCGGGCGCGCGGCGTGGCACTTGGCAGACGCTCCCTGGCGGCGGCGGCGGCGCTCTGCTCTGCTCCGCTCCGCTCCGCTCAGCTCAGCTCAGCTCCGCTCAGCTCGGCTCCGCTCAGCTCGGCTCCGCTCCGCGAGCCCCGGGCCGCCCTCCCCTCCCGCCCCGTCCGGGATGCGGCGCCTGGACGCCTGAGTCGCCGCGCCAGGAGCGGCGCCGTGCAGCCGCGATCGCGATCGCGCCACCATGGAGGGACCCGGCGGCAGCGATCGCAGCGGCGGCGGCGGCGGCGGTGGCGGCGATGGGGCTGCGGACCCGGCCCCCTCCGACCCCCGAGCCCCCGGGGCCGCGGCGCCCAGCTCCGGCCAGTGCGCGGCCGCCCGCGAGTCCGAGCGCCAGCTGCGCCTCCGCCTCTGCGTGCTCAACGAGATCCTCGGCACCGAGAGGGACTACGTGGGCACCTTGCGCTTCTTGCAGTCGGTGAGTGGCGCCGGCGCCGGCGCGGGCCCCGCTCGCAACCTGTGGCCGCGTCCCCGGGGCCGAGGCGCCTCCGCGGCCGGACGCGCCCGGCTCTGCGCCCTCGCTCCCCCGCGCGCCGCCCTTTGTCTTTCCCTCCTCGCTCCCCGCCGCCTTTCGAATAGTTTTAAAATTAGTTACATCCGCGAGGCCGAGGGGCTCGGGGACCCGGCCGCCGCCGCCGGCTTCTCCCGGGAACAACTTCGCCGCCCCGTGCCGTGGAGACGACGACTCCTGCAGGACCCGACCCTGGGGATCCTGGAGCCCGCGTCCCCCGCGCTGGCCGGCGTCGCCCGAGACCCGGGGAGGGACGGGGTGCACCCCCAGCGCCGACCCCCGCCACCCCCTGCCCGCGCTCGGGGAGAGCGCGTTTCCAACTCGGATTCCGGAGCCTCAGCTCGCTGGTCGTCCCCCGTCTCCAAGTTGCAAAACCGCTTTGTAAAATAGCAGCCGAGCGCCCGGTGTGTGTGTGCCGGGACCTCACGTGTGTCTCCAGCAGGGTTAACCTTCACAAGTGGCTCGTGGAACAGGGACGAGCGTTCCCCTGTTTTTAAGATTGGGAGAGTCTAGAGCGATTTCCCCGGGAACTGCTGGTTAGTGGGGATCCTGGGCTTTGAATCAGGCGGTCCCGGCCCGGGCTTTAAACTCCTAAGCGGCGTTTCTTTCCTCCCTCCTTTTTTTTTTTTCTTCTGAGAGAAGGAGGAAGGGGCCACTTCCCTCCTCTCCTAGGAAGTGAGAGGAGTCTAGGGGGTGGAGGGGGTGGGACAGGCCGAGCCTGGGATGGCAGTCGGAGACTCTGGGGCTTTAATCTCAGTGCCTCCTGCTGGGTCCTCATTTACTCCCCTTCTGTGTTCAAGGAAGTCTTAATCCTGGCTCAGGAAGGGCTGGCGTGGGGCTGGTGGCTTTTTCTGAGACCCCAGAGCCAGGCTCTGCAGCTCCCTGTCTCCGAGGGGGAAAAAGGGGGGACTCCTGGGGCTCCTGGGGGCTTGCAGCAGGGCGCAGCGGAGTCGCCGGGAGGAAGGAGCCCAGCAACCCTCCTCTCTGTGAAAGGAGGTGTGTGTGGGGGGAGGGGTCTGTGCAGAGGCATTGAAAGCCATTTGACCAAAGGACCCTTCTAGAAAGGCCTGTAAGAATCAGGCAGGGTGGGCTCTCTTTCCCGTTTCTTCCTTTCACAGTTAAAAAAAAAAAAAAAAACAACTTGCTGCGTTTGAAGCTGGCCGTAGCTGAATTAAAGATGTAGACAGCCTTGGCATCTCTGAGCAATGTCAGATTCCAGGGAACTCCTCACTTCTCCCTCCAGCTGACTCGCTGCTCTTCAGCCTGGAGGAGAAACAGGAAACGTAAACTGATTTTTATATTAATGGGAAGAAAATATACCGCTCCCTCCCACGCCCTTGCCCGAGATGGCGTGGTGCGTTTCGGAAGAGATATAAATTGCGTTGGGTTCACGGTGGTCTTACATTGTCCGCGTGGAGAGTTCCGAGGAAGCTGGAATGATGGAAATTGATTGGAGTTAACATTTTTTTTTTATTATTAAAGAAACAGGAAAAATAAAGGTTGCTGTCACAGGATCTCCTGGACACTTTTAGTTTGCCGACTTCATCGATTTTTGTTGTTGTTGCTGTTGTAGTTGTCGATGTGTGAATTCTGAGATGAGCTGGGTCTGACTTGGATGTATGTCTTGGACCGGTCATGCCACCTGTCCTGCCTCAGTTTCCCCACCTGTAAAACAAGGTGTGTGTGTGTGCGTGGGGGGGGAATCCAGGCTTCTTTTCTGCCTTGTCCTTTTGTGTGTCCCCAAGCTGGTGCCAGAAGCGCACTGATTGTGTAACTTGAGCCCCCTCGGGAATGGCCCCTAGACAATCCAGGGCCTTTCAGTCCTGGGAACCTGGGCTACAGCGGCGGGCTCTGCTACCTACCAGGGCTTTGCGGGCAGCCGGGCTGGCGGCCTGCAGCTTGGGCGTCTCTTCTGCCTTCCCCGTCCCTTCCAGCAATGCTTTATACTAGCTAAGGGATTCCCCTGCCTCCTGGCTTTGGAGACTTCGGGGCAATCCCTGCCTGCGTTCTGTTCTGTGGCAGAGGCAGCCCACACAGGGCTCCTCCTGCTCCTGGATGAAAGGTCCCGGCAGCCAGTGGGTGGGAAGCCTCCACTTAGGCTGAGCACCATGGGGGATGCTGGGAAACCAGGTCTGGGCTCCTGCCCTCCAGGAGAGAACAGTCTAGTCCAGGGTGGCAAAGTAGGTGTTTCCGAAATTCGAGTCCAAGGCTGGGCTCCAGAGCCAGGCTGCTTGGGTCAAGTCCTTGGAATTGTGACCTTGGGCAAGCTTCACCTTTTTTTGAGTTTTGCTGATCTATAAAGTGGGGAATGATAACAGGTCCTATAATGTTTTTTTTTAGGAGAATAAGTTAAGCTATATAAGTTAATATAAAACAATTAGAGCCAGGCCTGGTGGTGCACACCTGTAATCCCAGTCCTTGGGAGGTTCAAGGCCAGCCTCAGCTATTTAGCAAGGCTCTCAGCAACTTAGTGAGACTTTGTTTCACCATAAAATGTAAAACAGGACTGGGGGTGTAGCTTGAACCCTGGGTTCAATCCCCAGTACCACCAAAAATTAAAAAAAAAGCAATTAGAGCAGTTCCTGGCAGACAGTAAGGTCTATGCATATTAGTTACTATTATTATTGTTATGTGATAGCTAAATAATGTAGATGAGGGTAGGCTGCCGCATCCCAAAGCAGGTGGATCGGGGAGGGCTGCCTGGAGGAAGCGAGGTCTGAGGTAGCGCTGGAAGAAGGACGGAGCGGGGAGTGAGTTTCCTTTGGCCCTTCTAAACTCCGGCCACAGGACCCGGTGGTCTTGTTTGGTTCCAGGCCTGGGGCTTTGTGGCTCCTCCCTGGTGTCTCCACCTTTCCCCACTCCAGCAGGCCTCGCCCTGCCCATCTGCACCAGGTTCTATGAGTTTAGCGTTTTGCATGTGTGTATCTGATAATCATGAAACAGCCTCTTGCTGAGACCCTGGATCTGTCTTGGGGACATCACAGAGGTTGTGGGAGACAGCGCCCAGGGCCTGACTTGTGACCTTGGATGCCACCTTTCGGAAGCCTGGGCCACGTGGGGTGCCCCCCGATAGTGACAGTGCCGATCATGACAGCACAGGAGCCACCACGTTCTCCTCGGTTACCATCTGAGCACTTTGCAGGTGTCAGCTCATTTAACCTTCCCTAAGTGGGGGTCCTGTTGTTCCTCCCCATTGACAGACGAGGAAACTGAGGCAAAGCGAGCTAAAGCCAGCTGTCCTGGGGCACGTGGGCAGTGTTGCTGGGATTTAACCCCAGGCTGCCTGGCCTGGAACTCACCTCCCTGGAAAACAAGCGCTTGCTCTGGCTCGGGACGTACCAGGGAGAAGGAGGGCGGGGATCCAGGCTGTGTGTCCCGTCCCTCCGCCCGTGCTCCCCCCCCCCCCCCCCGTCACCTCTGCTTTGTGACGCCTGTTCTGTCTTCTGCAGAATGGGTATAACATATCAGGCTGCCCTCTTCCTGTGTCCTCTGGGTCTGCTCGTGGTGTGAGGGTCGAGTGTGGGGCTCTGGAGCCGGGTCGCGGGCGTCCAAATCCTGCCCACCCCCCCGCACAGACTGTAGGTGACTCTGGACAGATCACCCATCTGCTGTGTGCCTCAGTTTCCTTATCTGTGCAGTGGGTGCCGTATAGCACCTGTGTTACAGGGGCGTCGTGAAGCTCAGATGAGCCTGAGGTTAAAGCTCCTAAAACAGCCAGGCGTGGTGGCGCACGTCTGTAATCCCAGTATTTGGGAGGCTGAGACAGGAGGATGTTTGAGGCCAGCCTCAGCAGCTTAGTGAGGCCCTCAGCAGCTTAGTGAGACTCTGTTTTAAAATAAAAAATAAAAAGGGCTGGAGGTGTAGCTTGGAGGTAGTTAGAATGCTCCTGGGTTCAATCCCCAGCACCGCGCGCGTGCGCGTGCACACACACACACACACACACACACACTCTGCTCCTAGAACGTGCTCCTAGATCTGAAGCACTTAGTAGGTGCTTGGACGCTACAGTGACCTTCTGGGGAATGTGCAGCAATGGGGGGCAGACAAGGTTGTCTCTTTGGTGCTCAAAGTTACCCCTAAGGAGGAGGCCAGGGAACCCCTGCCTCTTGGTTGGACTGGTTGGGAGTTGCTGTGTGCCAGGGGAGAGACATCAGGGGCAGGTGCCAGCCGGGCAGTGGGAGGAAGAGAGAGAGACCAGGGTGGCAGGGAGACCAGGGTGGGGTCCGGCAGCAGCCTCCTGAAGGGTCCCCTTGCCCGTCACTGCCAGGCACCCAGAGGCACTGCCTGGAACTGGCCAGGCCGGGGTCCCCCGCAGAACAGGGACTGTGGGCAGAGAGCTCCCAGAATGCATCTCCTGCTTCTGCTTTTTTGAGGGGAGGAGACCAAAGTGTTTCTCCTCATTAGAGCTTCCTTGCCAAAACAAGAAACTGCGGTTTTGCGTTGTCACTCTGTTTTGTTGTTTAAAAGATTCTGCGCCCCTGGTCTCTTGCACCGGGGAGAGATGCCGGGAGGGTGGGGGCGAGCGCACGATTTTGATTCTGAAGTCACTGAGACAGAATGATCTGTCGAGCGACTCGGGGGATTCTCACGCGGTTGTGTTTAGAAAAGTAGGTTGCTAAGAAGTATATGCAATTTTGGTAAATAGATGATAATCACAGTATATAGGTAAAAGGTTACAGGTGCTTGAAGGAAAGGCTGGGGGACGTGTATCTTGTGGAGGAAGGCAAGCAGAAAGGTAAAAAGGAAGAAAATGTACTAGGAAATCCTGCTCGGGATACCCTTTTCATGTAAAATTGTGCATATATGTGTGAATTTATTAAAAAGACAAATGCCAAGAGAAAGAAATGTTATTTTTGGCAGGGCTTTTAGGTAATACAACAGTAATAGTAATAAGAATTTGCTAACACATTTGCAAGCCCTATGTAAAGCATTCTCTATGTATTAACTCAAAAGCTGCCTGTGTCCTGCTTCTTATTTTATAATTTTTTTTGTTGTTCTTACTGGGGATTGAACCCAGGGACATTCTACCTTCAAGCTACACCTCAACTCTTTTTTTGGTTTGTTTTGTTTTGAACAGAACAGGGTCTCGCCAGGTTGCTGAGAGTCTCACTAAGTTGCTGAGGCTGGCCTCGAACCTGCGATCCTCCTGTCTCAGCCTCCCACGCCTGGCTCAATTTTTGTGTGTATGGCGAGCAGAGCTGTGCCGGTGTTTGCAGGCACCTGCCGTCTGTTCCGGGCAGTGGGCTAGGCCTTGAGAACTTGGGGGGCAAGTGTGGTCCTTGTCCTCAGGAGCAGGCCGGCCAGGCCGGGGAGCCGCGCGAGCTCTTGCATGGGAATGAGCGCAGCCTGCGCGCAAGCACACTGGAAACCCATTCACCATTATCCCAGCGCGCGCCCTGGAAGCCATTTATCTGTCACGTTGGGAAGAGATGGATGGGGTTGGTGTTCCTGGCTAGTGAGACCTCAGGGCACCCCTTTCTAGAGAGTGCCCCCCTTTATCAGGCCAGCAAACTGAAGACCTGCTGGGCGCAGGCCCCTCCCTCGATAAAGAAACCCACATCCTCTTTACTATCAGAGCCCTCTTCTTAGAGGTTCTGTGAGTCGCCCTTTGTTTTTGTTGTTCTGGGGGTGGGACCCAGGGCCTTCTACCTCCCAGCTACACCCCCAGCCCTTTTTAGTTTTTATTTTGAAACAGAGTCTCTCGAAGTTGCTGAGGGTCTCGTTCAGTTGCTGAGGCTGGCCTCCAACCTGTGATCCTCCTGCCTCAGCCTCCCAAGGACTGGGATGACAGGCCCGCAGCCAGCTGTGAGTTAAGTTTTTGTAGCAGGCCAGGCCTGGCCTCGGAGAACCCAATCTTGCAGATTTCCATGATTTCTTTTTATGTTCCCAGCAGACCAGGGCCTCTGGCTGGCTTCCTGGCAGGGGAGGGTGACCAGAGTCCTGTGTCCCTCCAGCCTTGTTCCCTGGGCAGAGGGTGTGGTCAGAGCTGATCTTGCCCCAGAGTTTAGGAGACACGGTAAACCAGCTCACGGGTCACTGGGGTGAAGGTCCTGGCCTTGCAGGACAGATGAGTTGTGGCTTGCTGGGGGGAGGGCAGCCCTGGCCTGGTTAGGAGCCGCAGCTTGCCAGGTGTGGAGGCTCACACCTGTAATCACACTCCTTGGGAGGCAGAGACAGGAGGATTGCAGGTTAGAGGCCAGCCTCAGCAACTTAGTGAGGCTCTCAACAACTTAGTGGGACCTTGTTTCCAAATTATAAAAAAATGGGATTGGGGGGTAGCTCAGAGGTAGAATGCTCCTGGGTTCAATCCCCAGCACCACAAAAACAAAAAACAAAACACAAAACAACAACAAAATCCAAAGAATTGGGGTCCTTCCTCAGAGCCCTGGGGAGGGACTCTAGTGACTCATGTTCTCCTTTGGGGATTTATATCCTAGCCAGGACCCAAGGTTCACTTAAAGAGGGTCCGCAGGGCACGTTTTTGGTCCTTTGTAGCACGCAGGGGACAAATGCTGTCGCTGTCCATTGCTCAGCACTGTTGACTCTGGGCTGGGCCGTTCTTTGTGGTGGGGCGTCCTGTGCATTGTAGGGTGTCTCACAGTCTCCCTGCCTTCCACCCACTCTGCCAGGACCACCCTCCCCCAGTGGGACAATAAAAATTGTGTGCAGATCGTCGGCTGTGGGGGTGCACGCCTATAAATCCCTGTACTTGGGAGGCTGAGACAGGAGGATCGCAGATTCGAGGCCAATTTAGCGAGACCTTTTCAACTTAGTGAGACCTTGTCTTAAAATAAAAATAAAATAGGACTGGGGGTATAACTTGGACGTAGAATGCCCCTGGGTTCAATCCCTAGTACACACACACACACACACACACACACGAAGATGGGTGCAGACTAGCTGCCCATTGAGAACCACCGGGTTAGACCCGCCGTGGACCAGCGGCTCAGCTGAGGCCGATGCGCGGCAGCACGTGCAGGTGTGCACGTGTTTACGTCGCTGGCACGATGCCGGGTGCACCTTTCGCCCAGTGTCGGGCCCAGGGCTCACTCTCGACTTTGGCTTGGGCACCGTCTCCAGAGCACAGCCGCCCGCGCTCAGTCCCGGTTCTGCCCCTCTGTGACCTTGTGCGGAACCCGCTGTCCCTCGGAGCCCAGTGGCCCCGGCTGCAGAGTGGGGCTGGCGGCGGCCCTCCTGGGGTTGCCTCGAGTGGTGGAAAGCGCCCGGCGTGGCCTCCACCGGGAAGCCCCGAGGAGGCAGGGAGCCCCGGCCTCGCGCACGTGCACGTTGAGGTTTGTTTTATTTTCTGGGCTCCTCTGGGAGCAGGAGGGAGTCTGCCGCTCCTCTTCTGTCTTGTGGTCGGACACTCCATCTGTGTTTACTGCCTGGTTCCGTCCCCAAGGCGGGACTGGCAGATGAGCCCTTGATTCTGGGCCAGGGGTGGCGACACTGCTTCGGGCCGGCCCGCGGAGGGTGGCAGCTCCTGCGAGGAGTTTGTCTCAGGAGGACGAGGCTGAGGGCAGAGCGGGTCGTGGGCAGCGGATGCTTTCATTCACAAATTCACTAATTCATTCAATACATGGCGCTTCCTATCTGCCACGCACCGTGTTAGGTCCCGACGTGCGCCTAGAACACAATGAACAAGGTTCCTGTCCCTGTGGAATCTTCAGACAACACCACAAGAGGTCATTCCAACATGACAAGAGTAGCTGGGCCTGGTGGTTGCGCACCCCTGTAATCCCAGTGCTTGGGAGGCTGAGACAGGAGGATCGCAGGTTCAAGGCCAGCCTCAGTAACTTAGTGAGACCCTCAGCAACTTAGTGAGACCCTGTTTCAAAGTAAAACATAAAATTAAAACTTAAAAAAAAAGAAGACCCGAAGGAAGTAAAAGGGCTGGGGGTGTAGCTCAGAGGTAGAATGCCTCTGAGTTCAGTCTCTAGGAGTGCGCTTGCACACACACGCACACACACACACACCCAGGACTGTGCTGTGGTCTTCTCCTGCCTCTGGCTCCATCACACATCCAGGAGGGAGCGGCCACACCTCCCCTCCCCTGCAGGTCCCCTGCCTGCGCCCAGGCTGCTATGCGACCCCGGCTGGTTCTGTCCCATTTGGGACTGGGCCTTCCCATGGTCCTGTGTCACCAGGTGATCAGGGCAGGGTCCCTGGGGAGGCCAGCTGAGCCTGCCACGCCCCACAGGAGTTCAGCCGTTGGTGGCCAGGGTGTGGACGCCGGGAGCAGCTGGGAGGGCCGCGATGTGAGATGGGCCCCGCTTCCTGTGGTGGGGCGGCACCCCGGCACCCCGGCACCCCGTGCCTTCTGTTCAGGAAGCTGATTTGCCTGGTGGAAACCTGTGGGGTGGGACCTCCCACTCCACCCTCCACTTGTGCAGACCCACTTTACAGTGAGGGAAACTGAGGCAGAGAGGTGGAGCGGCTTGCCCAGGACACAGGCTGGAAACGGGCAGGACTTTCTGCCCTCCATATGCACCAGAGGAATCCACTTCGAACCCAAGTCAGCAGGCCTCACTGGGGTGAGAGCAGAGTCCACGGAATGGCCTGGAACATCCTGCAGGATCTGCCCTGTGGCCTCTTCCCTCGCTTTTCTTTCCTTTTCCTTTCTTTCTTTTTTTGTACTAGGGCTCGAACCCAGGGGCATTTTACCTCCAAGCTACAGCTCTTTTTATTTTTTATTTTGAAACAGGGTCTCACTTAGTTGCTGAGGGTCTTATTAAGTTGCTGAGGCTGGCCTCAAACGTGCCACCCCTCCTGTCTCAGCTTCCCAAATACTGGGATTACAGGCGTGTGCCATCACGCCTGGCTCCCTTCTACTTTCTTATTACTTTTTTTTTTAATACAATTTAAAAAATTGAGCTATGATTCACATACCCCAAACCTCACCCTTCAAAGTGTGCAATTCTGCGGTTTTGAGTCGATTCACAAAGCCACGCAGTCACCCCCGCTGTCTACTTCCAGCGTCTCCCCGTGTCTTTCCCTTCCTCCCCGCCAGCCACACTTGCCCTTCCTCAAAGGCACTGAGCATGTCCTGACCTCAGCACCTTTCTGTCCACTCTGGAATGCTCTCCCCCTAGTATCCCCATGGCTCCCTCCTCCACCTCCTTCAGGCTTCTCAACCACCATGTTCTTAGCCAGGTCTTCTCTGACACCCACCTCGCCACTTCTCGTCTCCTTTCCTTGCATATTCCCCCCCACCCCCAGCTGGATATTTTATTTATCTACTGAGCATTGGTGGGGGTGTTTATCTGTTTCATTCACTTGGTCTCTCTGGCATCGAGAATGATGCCTGGCACACAGTAGATGCTCATTAAACATTTGTTGAATGAAAATACAAAGCTCCTCCTCTGGGCCCGTGCTTGTGTTTTATTACGTAATGTGATTGTTTTGAATTGTGTAATGGTGAGGTATTTTTTTGTGCAGACTTCTGGGGACCTAGGCTAAGATCAGATAGGCGGGTGTTCTCGAACGTGACCAGAGATGCGTGGGTGAGTGCGGGCAGAGGGGATTTGGCTCGGGAGAATTTTCTGTGCAGTGGCACTGTGTGCAAGTGCCCAGGGTCTGGGCTAGTCTGTCAGAATCAGACTTGCAGGGTCTGATGTTTGTTTCTGCTCCTCAGTGGCAGTGTGACCCTGGGCAGGGAGATGCCCCTCTTTGGGCCTTGGGACACTCAACTCAGTTCATGGCACATGGTCAGGCCTTAGTAATGAGCAGAGGGTTCTTTTTTTTTTGGTGGTACTGGGAATTGAACTCAGGGGCATTCTACCTGTGAGCTACACCCCCAACCCTATTATATTTTTTATTTTGAAACAGGGTCTCACTAAGTTGCTGAGGCTGGCCCCGAACCTGCGATCTTCCGGTCTCAATCTCCCAAGTACCGGGACTACAAGCGTAGTCACCTTGCCTGGCTGGTTCTTTTTTTTTTTTTTTGGATTATGTTTTATTTTATTTTATTTTATTTTGGTACTGGGGATTGAGCTCAGGGGCATACTATCTTCAAACTACACCTCTAGCCCTTTTTATTTTTTGTTTTGAAATAGAGTCCCACTAGGTTGATGAGAGTCTCACTACTTGCTGAGGCTGTCCTCAAACCTGTGATTCTTCTGTCTCAGCCTCCCCAAGTACTGGGATTATAGGTGTGGGCCATGGTGCTCATCTCTAAGTCTCTTTTAAGACCTCATCTGATTAAGTCAGGCCCACCAGAGTCAACTGATTTGGGACCTTAATTATATTTGCAAAATCCTATCACCTCTGTTATATACCATGACCTATCAGTTCTATATCGTAAACCGAGCACACTTCCACTCATACCCACAGTCCCACTGACATGAAGGGGGAGGGGACCCTGTAGGGCACGTACAAAGGAGGGCAGGAATCTTCGGGGATTTCTGAGGATTTGGCCTATCAAGGCTGGTCAGTGGTGGATTTGAACTCAGGGCTGCCCAGTTCCAGAGCCTGTGCTTTGACCATTGTGTTCTGTTCACTCCCTCTCTGGCCCTGCCTGGAATGCCCCTGAGTGGGGCGGGCTGGTGGGCGGTTAGAGTCCACAGGTTCTTTTTAAGTGAGATGGGGTGTGTGGGTTGTAGTTTTTTCCCCAGGCAGGACCTGGCCTCTCTAACTTAGACCCTCACGGAATCCCCCAGCATCTCTTGGAATGACTTGCTGACTGGCTTGTTCAGGACGAGCCCGGGTTTTTGTCCCTCTTGATGTCACCAAATCCCCCTCCCAGGAGCCAGTTGTGCCAGGCGTTATCTGCTCTTACTCTGAGGGTGGTGTAGAGAGTGAGGAGGCCATTCAGGTTGTAATGATTTCCAAATATTTGGGCTCTTAGTTCTTTTCCTTTTCTTTTTTCTTTTTGTGGTACCGGGGATTGAACCCAGAGGCATTCTACCTCCAAGCTACACTGCCAGCCTGTTTTTATTTTTGTTGTGAAACAGGGTCTCACTGGTTGCTAAGTCTTTCTACATTGCCAAAGCTGTCCTCAAACCTGCTGTCCTCCTGTCTCAGCCTCCCAAGTACTTTGATTATAGGCATGCACCACCACGTATGACTGTCTTTTAGCTCTTTAAAACTAGCTGAGGCTTGCCTATGACCCACTGCATGGTCTAACTTGTTGACCAATCGTTCCATGTGCATTTGAAAAGAATGTGTATTCTGTTGGTGGGTGGAATATTCTATACCCGTCATCTCAGTCGAGTCTCTGCCTCTAACTGAATAGTTTAGTTCACGTACACTTAGTGTAATGTGATGTTGGTGGTGATGTTCAAGTCTTCTGTAGCCTTGCTAGGTTTTGGTCCTTCTGTGTTCTAATGGTTGCTAAGAGAGGGCTCTGAATTCTCCAGCTATGAGTGTAGATTTGTGTTTCTCCTTTGAGTTCTGTTCATTTTTACTCTGTATATTTAAGTGATATATTTGTGGTTTTTTTTTTTTTGTACTGGGGGTTGAACCCAGGAGCATTCTGTCTCTGAGCTACAATTTTATTTTTATTTTATTTTTTTCGGTACTGGGGATTGAACCCAGGGGCATTCTACCTCCGAGCTACAACCCCAGCCCTATTTTTTATTCTTTATTTTGAAACCAGTTCCCACTAAGTTGTGGAGGGCCTCACTAAGTAGCTGAGGCTAGCCGCGAACCCAGATCCTCTGGTCTCAGCCTCCCAAGTACTGGGATTACAAGCGTGCGCCACCACGCCCAGCCCTTTTTTATTTTGAAACAGGGTCTCGCTAGTTGCTGAGGTTGGCCTCAAACCTGCGATCCTCCTGTCTCAGCCTCCTAAGTATTGGGATGATAGATGTGCACCTCTGTGTCTATGTTTTAAAGTTCTGTGTGGGGGCTGGGCTGTGGCCAAGTGGTAGAGTGTGTTCAGCATGCATGAGGCCCTGGGTTCCATCCCCAGCAGCCCCCCAAAAGTTCCATGTGATACTCATTTATGCTTATGTCTTCCTGGTGAAGTGGCCTTCTGTCATTGTGAATCATCCCCCTTTCCCTTTAATTGTGCACCTTGTCTTGAGTCTGTTTTGTCTGATATGACTCTGGTTGTGCCTTCTTTTTTTCACTTTCTATTTTTCATCTTTTTCCTTCCAGCTTCTTCGTGTCTTTATATTTCAAGTACATCTCTTATAGATATCATAGAGTTGAGTCTTGCTTTTTAAAATCCATTTTAAGCCAGGTGTGGTGGTGCATGCTTGTATTCCCAGTACTTGGGAGGCTGAGATAGGAGGATCGCAAGTTCAAGGCCAGCCTTAGCAACTTAGTGAGACTCTGTTTCAAAATAAAAAATAATATAGTTCGGGGGTGTGGCTCATAGGTAGAACGTCCCTGAATTCAATCCCCAGTACCAAAAGCAAAACAAAACAAAAAATAAATCCATCCTGACAGTCTTTGCCTTCTAATTAAGACAGTTTAGGTCACATACATTTAGTGTAATTCTTGGGGTGGGTTTAGATTCAGCATCTTGCTGTTTCCTTCTGGTTAGTTTAATGGGGACAGAAGCAATCACACGGGTCCCCTTCCTCTCCCACCCCTACTCTGCGGCAGGTGGGAGGAGGAGAAAACGGAGGTTGGTGGAATCTAGACTCCTGGCCTCGGCTTACTGTGCCAACCTCACCATTCCCCTTGTGCATTCTGCCCTGGCCCCACCAACCTTCTTCCTATTATTATTTATTTATTTTAGTGGTACTGGGGATTGAACCCAGGGGCATTCTACTTCTGAGCTACACCCCCAGCCCTATTTTATTTTTATTTTGAAAAAGGGTCTCACTGATTTGCTGAGGTTGCCCTTGAACCTGCGATCCTCTTGTCTCAGCCTCCCAAGGGCTAAGGTTACAGATAGGTGCCACCACAGGGGTTTCTTTCGGTTCTTGAACTCCTTTGGTCCCAGCCTCTGAGCCTTTCCCTTTGCTGTTCCCACTGCATGGAAGACTTTTTAGTCCTGGTTCGCATCAGGGGCCCCTCTGTCATCCAGCACTCCGCCCAAGGCCACCTCCTCCGTCAGCCCTCCAGTCCCTTTCTCTATACCACTGTCTTCTTCTGGGTACCTGTCACTGTCTGAAATGACCTTGTCTATTTACTTGTTTATCATCCGTGTCTCTCATTAGAACGTAGGTCACCTGAGGTCAGAGCCCCGTCTGCCATGCTCACTGACATGTCCCCTGTGCCTAGCACATAACAGGCGCTCTGTTAGCCTGAGTGAAAGGGATTAAATGGGGCGCATGACGGGACAGAGCCCTTCCTGGCTGTGAGCTTGGGGAGTATGAACCCAGCCAGGGTGCAGCGTAGTCTGGGCTGCTCGGCCTCGGGCGCTTCCCCTGCGGGGAGGACAGAGAGATGTCCATGTTTTATTTGCCATGCCAGGGAGCTCCGGGTGGTCCCAGCGCTGGGCCCGCTGGCCAGCCAGGCTGTTGACCGGGTGGTTTTAGGATTTATTTCCCCTCGATGACACAGGTGGTCCCTGCAGCGGAGCGGTGTGGTTCAGCAGCGCGTTATGCCTGTGCAGCTTGGGCACCAATGCAGTAAAATGGTGTTTTTCTTTGTTTTTTGGTGCTGGGGGTTGAACCCAGGGGCATTCTACCTCCGAGCTACACCCCCAGCCCTATTGTTTGTTCTTTATTTTGAAACAGGGTCTCACTAAGTTGTGGAGGGCCTCACTAAGTAGCTGAGGCTGGCCGCGAACCCGGATCCTCCTGTCTCAGCCTCCCAAGTACTGGGGTTACAAGTGTGCGCCACCACGCCCAGCTAACCCAGGGGCATTCTACTTCCAAGTTACACCCCAACCCTACTTGAGTTTGAAACAGGGTCTCACTAAGTTGCTGAGGGCCTCTGTAAGTTGCCGAAGCTGGCCTTGATCCTGCAATCTTCCTGTCTCAGCCTCCCCAGTACTGGGATTACAGGCATGCGCCACCACACCCGGCAAAATGATGTTTTCATATCTCCCTGACCGTACGAATCTTCCAGGTCTATAGACATGCAGGGTTCTAGATACAAGACCAAGAATGTTGTGTTTATGGGCAATTTAATACATTTTTTCAAAATTAATGTTTTGGAAGCATTTTTATCATCCTTCTGTTCCCCTCTCCTCCCTTCCCTCTACGCACACAGACCTTATTATTATTGTTTTGATTCATTTGAGAGTAATTGCAGACAGGACGCCCCTAATTACTCAGCATGCAGCTCCTAAGAGCACGAGTGTCCTCTTATGTAACCACAGCAATGAACAAAATCAGGAAATTTAACATTGATACTAAATTACGCAACCCACGGTTCATATGCATATTTCCCCCCAAGTGCTCTTTATATCCGTTTCTCCCCCACTCCACCCCACTTCCAGGATCCGGTGCTCTGTATGCAGACACCCCTCTCCATGGTGATTTTTAAAATTTTCTTCTTTTTGCAGTGCTGGGGCTGGCACCCAAGGCCTCATGTGTGCTAGGCAAGTGCTAACCACTGAGCTGCACCCCCAGTCCCTCTGGCGATTTTGGCTGCTCTTGCAGAAACTCTAATGAAATGGGTCTCTGTGCATGCTTGTCCCAGCGCCCCGCCAACCAGCTCTGTGACCTCGGGCAGTTGACTCCTGGGCCTCAGTTTCCTCAGCTATGATATGGGGCATCTCTGTTCCCCCTTATTGGCTCCATCTCATCCTCCATGCATTTTATTGAGCACTTACTGTATGCCTAGCCCTGTTGTAGCTGCTGTGTGCAGCAGTATACACGGCAGACAGACTCTGGGCCCCCGGGAGCTTCCAGCGTGTGACCACTGAGAAGATGGGGGCAGCAGAGCGGCCGTGCTCATCTGGGAAATAAAGATGAGGAAGAAGCGCCCCCTTCCAGCGCCTTCTCTTTTGGGTGCCGTGCTGTTCCCTCTTGGTGCGTTCTGTTCTGGCCGGGGTCCGGTGGCTTTGCACGCACGGACCACGTCTTACCTCGCTGACCCCTGTGCGTGCTTCCTGTGCTCCTACTAAGCGCTCTCATTACCAAGTCCTTATGGCTTTGTAATGAAATCGGGGGGCTCCGGGTCCCCACTGTGTGAGCACTGGTCATTGAGTTGCTTCATCTAGTCCTCATTTTCAAAAACTACTGCCTGCCTTTGAGATTGATGGGGGAACTGGGTGAATCAGGACCCGTAAATCTCTTAAGACAATGCTTGGCACATGGTAAGCGCTCCCTATATACTCTCTATAATTATAATAATCATACTAACATATAATCTTATATAGTATGCTAATATAATACTAATTATACTGATAGACAATGTCCTACTATTTCTTTTACAGTGGGTGTTTAGGCAGTTTCCCGTTTATTTTTTTTAGTGCAGGAGATTGGACCCAGGGGCATTCTACCTTCGAGCTCCACCCCCAGCCCTATTTTTTATCCTTTATTTTGAAACCGGGTCTCACTAAGTTGCGGAGGGCCTCACTAAGTAGCTGAGGCTGGCTGCGAACCCCGATCCTCCTGTCTCAGCCTCCCAAGTACTGGGATTACAGGTGTGTGCCACCATGCCCGGCTTTATTTTTTCTTTTGAAACAGGGTCTCACTGAGTTGCTGAGACTGGCCTCGAACCTGCGATCCTCCTGTCTCAGCCTCCCAGTTACTGGGATTACATGTGTGCACCACCACGCCCGACTCTTTGGTCACTTTAGCAGTGGCGCTGCCCCCTCGGTTGTGGCATTTGAGTTTGTGATGTCTCCGGTCTGTGGGTGGTCCTTTTGGTTCTCTAGTGGAGAGGAGGGGAGGTGTTCTGTCTTGGAGGGGGTGACTGTCGTCCCAACTTCCACTTCCTGTGGCCTGTGGGCAATTATTTCCCATTTCTCTTTTGCAGTGTCAGCTGCCACACAGTGCGTCCCCCATCCGTCTGCCCAACTTCCTGCTCTTATGCTCCTTTGGGAGACACTGGGGTGCAGACCCTGGGGAGGAAGCGGTGGGCGCCCCATGGCTGTGAGCGGCCCCTCAGGTGCCATCTGGGGCCTCCTCTTGGGTTGCAGGACCCCGATCCTTCCTGGTCAGGCCTGGCACCTTCCCGCTTCTGTGCAGGCTGGTGGGGACCTCCTTCTCTGGGCCTTGTCTCCCCTGATCCAGGACCAGGAGGTTTGGAAAGCACCATGACGGCTGGGCATGATGGCGCACGCCTGTAATCCCAGTACTCGCAAGGCTGAGACAGGAGGATTGTAGGTTCGAGGACAGCCTCAGCAACTTATCAAGGCCCTCAGCAACTTAGCAAGACCCTGTCTCAAAATAAAAAATAAAATAGAGTGGGGTGTAGCTTGTAGTTAGAACACCCCTGGGTTCAATCCCCAGTACCAAAACCAAACCAAAACAAAAAGCGACAAGCCAGACGGGTAGTGCACGCTTGTAATCCCAGTACTCTGGAGGCTGAGACAGGAGGATCGCAGGTTCGCAGCCAGCCTCAGCTACTTAGTGAGGCCCTCCGCAACTTAACTAGACCCTGTTTCAAAATCAAGAATAAAAAATAGGAGCCGGGCGTGGTGGTGCACGCTTGTAATCCCAGTACTTTGGGAGGCGGAGACCGGAGGATCCGGGTTCGCGGCCAGCCTCAGCTCTCTCTCTCTCTCTCTCTCTCTCTCTCTACTTAGTGAGGCCCTGCGCAACTTCATGAGACCCGGTTTCAAAATAAACTATAAAAAATAGGGCCGGGGGCGTAGCGCGGAGGTAGAACGCCCCGGGTTCAATTCCCGGTACCGCCAAAAAAAAAAAAATAGGGCTGGGGGTGTAGCTTGGAGGTAAAATGCCCAGCATCCTACTGGAGGTTCAATCCTCAACACCCCCCCACACACAAAGCTCAAGCCTCAGTTTTCCTGCCTGTAAAATGGTGTTAATAGAGCTGGGCTTGGTGGCACACACCTGTAATTCCAGTACTTGGGAGGCTGAGAGAGGAGGATCGCAGGTTTGAGGCCAACTTCAGCAACTTGGCGAGACTGTTAACAAGTAAGACTGGGGGTGTAGCTTGGAGGTGGAACACCCCTGGGTTCAATCCCTAGTAACACACACACACACACACACACACACACACACACACACACGTACACACACACACAGGTGTTAATGGTGTTACTCCTCTTTTGGGTCTAGGAAGTGCTCCTCTTGTGGGTCTGTGAAGAATAACGTGCTCGCAGAGCGCCCGCACAGTGTGTGTGGAGTGAGCCCGCGCGGGAGGGGACGCCGGGGGAACCTGGGGCTGCTGCAGCCCTGCCAGGCGGCCCGCCCGAGGTCAGCCCCAGTGGGAAGCATCCTGTGCCCCCCATTCCCTCCTCCTCCCCACGAACAGATCTGAATGAACAGAACCCAGAATGTTCTGGCAGCAGGCGCTCCCCTTCCCTAGCGACAAAGGCATCTTTGTTGTGCCTGGTGTGAAATCCCTTTCAGAGGCGCGGATGTCGCAGGATGTCGCAGGCGCAGGAGTCGACTGGGGAGGGGGGTTGGGAGGAAGGTGGCCTGTCTTGCGAGGGCCCGTGGGTGGACGGCCTGCTCCCCACGACCCTCTGTCCTCAGCTGGACCCAGGGTGCTGTTGACTTGGTAGTATTTTGTGCACTGAGAACTATGTGGAGCCACGTTTCTGCTGGGAAACCACATCTTTTAGCTCTACTGTCCAGCCCTGTCACCGTCACCCGAGCCAGAGCTGGGACACCCAGGGCTGGCGGGGCTGGGCCAACAGCTGAAAGCGCTGATGACTGCTGTCTGTTGGGAAAATAGTTTGGTGATGTCTTTAAAAATACAAACCCACAATACCCTTTGGGAATCTCTTCTATAGACACAAAAGAAAAAAGTATGTAAAGATGTAAGTTAGAGCCAAGCATGGTGGGGCACGACTGTAATCCCAGGACCTGGGAGGCTGAGACAGGAGGATCTCAGATTCGAGGACAGCCTCAGCAATTTAGTAAGACCCTGTTTCAAAATAAAAAATAAAAAAGGACTGGTCATATAGGTCAGTCAGAGGTAGAATGCCCCTGGGTTCAATCTCCAGTACTAAAAAAAAAAAAGAAAAAAAAGCTGTAAATTATACAGATGTTTAGCTGGGTGTGGTGAAGCACCCCTGTAATCCCAGCAACTTGGGAGGCTGAGACAGGAGGATTGCGAGTTTGAGGCCAGCCTGTGCAACTTAGCGAGACCTGTTCCAAAATAAAAAATAAAAAATGCTGGGGTGTAGCACAGTGGTAGAGCATCCCTTAGTTCAATCCCTAGTACCCCCCCAACACTGATACCTCCCTCCTTAGATCCTTGTACACGATGCACAAAAGATGTCTAGCATGGTGCTTGGCACACAGTACATGCTTAATTAATGTTAGGTGTCAATAAAAACAATCAACGCAGTCTGTAGTTTAGACCAAACAGGAAAAAAAAAATGGCCCTTTCGAGAACACCCAGGACGTGCCAGACCCAGATTAAAATATTGGGTCACGGTCCCCCTTCCATCGTCTTCTGAGGACCAGGGTAGAGGGGTTGCCGAGCAGAGCAGACCCTCGCGTTCACATCTGCGCCTCAGGTTTGGCGAATGGACCAGACCGGTGTCCTCATGGAGCCGCAGCGGCCATTCTGATGGGTCGCGGCAGTGTCTGGGGACACTTCCGGTGTCTACTGGGGAGGAAGGAGGCTCCTGCGTCTAGTGGGCGGAGGCCGGGGAGGCTGGTAGCCATCCTCTGGAGCTCAGGACTCCCTCCAGCCCCCGAGGAGAATCTGGCCCGATTGTCATTAGTACTGAACACAAGAAACCCGGTTCATCTAGATCAGCGACCCGCACGTGGCGGGGGTGGGGGTGGGGGGAGCCAACAAATGCGAGCTGCCATGGCGAAAGTGACATCTGCCGCCTTTCTGTATCAGCCGCCGGCCCGGCCACCGTCCTACAGATGAGGAAGCCAGGCCCTGGAGAGGTGGCAGGACTCTCCAAAGCCGCGCTGTTGCTTGGAGCTGGAGCCGGGATTTGAACCCATGTCTTGGTCCCTGATGGCTAAGCCTGGTGGCCGAGAGGAGCTCTCTAGGGAGCAGGTGGCCACGGCGCGGAGGGGAGGGCGGCGGGGCTGGGGCTGGGCTGTGCGCGGGAGGAGGGAGGCCCCGCCCTGCGCTTGGTGCCGCTCCCCTCCTGGCTGCCAGCTCGGTGCCAGCGCTTGTTGTCCGCTGTCACCTCTGCGCCTTGGGCGTTCTCAGCCCCCTCCCAGTGTGTCAGGTCTGTGGCAGCCCCACAGTTGGGGTGCAGGGGGGCCTCTCCTTCTGCTTGTGAGAAGCTGCTCCAGGCAGACGGCTGTGGGGCCTGGTTAGCAGCTCAGCGGTCCCTGCATGGCCCGTCCTCTGAGCCTCAATGTCTCTTCTGGGCCACCAGGTGGGGGAGAGCGCCGCTCCCCGCCCTGCCCACCGCCTGGGACAGGGGACGTGTCTATAGCAAACCATCCTAGAAGGAGCTGGTGCCATTAACTGAATGCCACCCTCCCCAGCACGCGGTCAGGCTGTCGGGCATTGAGGGCCTAGTGACGGGAATGGGGACATTTCCTTCCCTCGCCTCCTTCGTCACCTTGGTTTTCTGTGGTTGAGCTCATCCCATTCGATCACTCTATTTATTTTTTATTTATTTATTTATTTATTTTTCCCGGTACCAGGGATTGAACCCAGGGGCGTTCTACCTCCGCGCTACACCCCCGGCCCTATTTTTTATACTTTATTTTGAAACCGGGTCTCACGAAGTTGCGGAGGGCCTCACTAGGTAGAGAGAGAGAGAGAGAGAGAAACAGGGAGAGAGAGAGAGAGAGAGAGAGAGAAACAGGGAGAGAGAGAGGGGGGGGAGAGAGAGAGAGAGAGACAGAAAGAGAGAGAGAGACAGGGAGAGAGAGAGAGAGACAGGGAGAGCTGAGGCTGGCCGCGAACCCGGATCCTCCGGTCTCCGCCTCCCAAAGTACTGGGATTACAAGCGTGCGCCACCACGCCTGGTGATCACTCTATTTATTTTTGGCACTGGGGATTGAATCCAGGGGCATTCTACCTCGGAGCGACACCCCCTAGCCCTTTTTATTTTATATTTTGAAACAGTGTCTCCCTAAGTTGCCGAGACCAGCCTCAAACTTGTGATCCTCCTGTCTCAGCCTCCCAAGTACTTGAAATGCCATTCCTTGGCCGACGTCTCTCAAATTTACATTCCCTGCGCCGAGCCCCGCCCTGGCCTTTAGGGTCTCTAGATGAAGACCCCACATCTCAACTCGGGCAGCATCGAGTCCCCCTTCTGCCCTCCATGCCCCTCCCACTGCGGTTAAAGTCCCAGTCCACAGTCTGGTCCTCACAGCTGCCCGGCCGCCTTCTTGAGCCTTTTCCACTCCGGTCTCCCTCTTGCATCCGGCCCCTTAGGAAATCCTGTTCCCCTTGGACAAGTCGCTAGAATCTGGCCTCTCCGACCCGTCCACCCTCTCGGCCACCATCTGGTCACACTGGTCCCAGCTGCCATCGTCTCCCTGGCCCCTGCCTCCACCCTGGCCCCGCAGCTGGTTCTGCACACGGACCTGGTGTAAGTCAGATGTTCCTGTCTGCTCTGAACCCTCTGTGGCTCCCGCCTTGCCCAGAGTAAGTTCTGCCGCCCTGCTGGAGACCTGGACGCCCCGCGACCGCTGATCTCCCACCCCCACCTCCTGCCTCATTCTCTGTCCAGACACCTCCCTTCCTCCCTCATCTTTCCCTCCCTTCCTCCTTCCCTCCCTCCCTCCCTTCCTTCCTTGACTTTGAACCCCGGCATTTTCCACCTCTGAGCTACACCCCCAGGCATTTTTTATTTTTTGTTTTGAAACAGGGTCTTGCTAGGTTGCTGAGAGTCTCACCATGTTGCCGAGTCTGTCCTTGAACCTGGGATCCTCCTGTCTCAGCCTCCCAAGTCCTGGGATTGCAGGTGTGCGCCACCACACTGGGCCCAGACACCTCACTTTCTCAGTGCCGTGTCCCTGACCTCCCCTCTAAAATGTCACTTCCTCTGTGCCCCTGTCCCCTTCTCCACTGCACATTTACTCTTTTGGTTGCTGTCTACTCTCCCCTCAGGAGAACCGAAGCTCCTGGAGGGCACGGGTTTCTCTCTTCTCCTGCTGTGACTGTGTCCCTGCACCCGGAACAGTGCCCGGCACTTGGCGGGTGCTCAGCGGATACGCGTAGAGTGAAGGAAGACACTCCAGTCATTGTCACGTGTGTCCGGAGATTACGGTACGCCCAGGCCGTCCCCTCGGTGCCCGGGACACGTGAAGGAAGCACTGGTGTGGCCCTCAGACAGCTCCAGCTTAGCGGAGCAGACAGACGTGCGGTTAAGACGCTCTGGGGTGGCGAGTGCTTTAACACACACGCCGGGGCTGTTGGGGTGGGAAGTGCAGAAATTCCAACTCCAAAGAAATTACAACTTCTCTTAAGTAAAAGAAAAAAACACTTCATGGATTTACTTGACTCAGGAGGAATGGCTTCAAGAATAGCTGGATCTAAGCCGGGCGTGGCGGCGCACACCTGTCATCCCAGTACTTGGGAGGCTGAGACAGGAGCATCGCAGGTTCAAGGCCAACCTCAGTAATGTAGCAAGACCTTAGCAACTTAGTGAGACCTTGTTTCAAAATAAAAAATAAAATAGGGCCAGGGGTGTAGCTCGGAGGCAGAATGCCCCTGGGTTCAATCCCCAGTACCGCAAAAAAAAAAAAAAAAAGAAAAAAGAAAAAGCTGGATCCAGGCGTGCTTTTGCCTGACCCATGGACCCCTCCGTGAGCCAACTGTTGCTCGGCTGGGGGCGGGTGAGGGCGGCTCTGATTGGCCAGGCTGGTCACATGCGCATCACTGTAGCTGGTGGGGCGACGTGTCAGCTCCTCCACACCCACAGGTCCCAGGAGCAGAGCCAAGGGCTTGACTTTTAGGATATCAGATCTTTGGGAGCCGTAGAAGGGATTTGTCATCTGGATCCCAGGCCGTGTGGGGGTCCGTGGCCGTGTGTGTGGCAGGCCATTGGGAGGCAGTGCAGGGGGTGTGGGTTCTGGGGACAGTCCTGCCTGTCCCCACACATACCTCTGCTGCCCTTCGCCCCATATCTTATGCAGACCCCGGCTCTTGCTGCATCTCCCCCGTTCCCTGTATCACAAAGGGGCTCCAGATGGTGCGGCTCCCGGGGAGTCTGCCACGCGAATCTGTCGGGTTCACCTCCCGCTCTCCCTCCCCCACCTGCATATGCCGCTCTGGGCATCCGGGATCCCCGATGAGCCCTGCTCTCTCTGGCCCTGGTGCTCCGTGAGCCTCGGGGGCTTGGCCAGAGCCTCTCGGTTCGCAGGGACGCCCTGACCCAGCAGCGCCCGCACCACCGACACGTCCTGGGGTTTAAGCCAGGACAAGCAAATGCAGATTCTGGGCCAGCAGGTCTGAGACGCTGCATCTCCCACTAGCTCAGGAGATGAGACGAGATGCCCTGGTCTGGGGACAGGGATGCACTCTGAGTGGCGGGGAGCGACAGCACATTCTCAGGGAAACCCTCCTTACCCTCCTATCTTCCCAGCCCCTGTCACAGCCACCACCACAGCTTCTCAGAACTGCCCGCCCGCCCTCTTTCAGAGCCTTTGTCAGGAAGGGAAGGGGCAATTTGTCCACCCAGGCACGCGCCATGCTCCTGGAATCATGGTGACTGTGGTGTCCATACTGCCAGCAGATACTGATGAAGGTCCTACTGTGTGCCGGCACTGGAGGAGCGGCACTGAACAAGACAAACTCCCTGCTCTGAGAGACCTGACATCTGGGTGGGAGGAGATGGAAAGGGGACAGACAACAAGAAAAGTCCTGCAGGCGACAGTGCTGTGAGGGCAGCCATGCCAGGACGTGACCGGGAGAGGGCTGGTGCTACTTCAGATTTGATGATGGGGAGGCCTGTCTGGTGAGCTGGGACCTGATGTCCAGGAGCCAGCCTGGGAAGAGGCAGGAAGAGGTGTGCTGCGGGCAGAGGGCAGCCCGTGCAAAGGCCCTGAGGCATGGTGTGCTTGTCCAGAGTAGGGTCAGCACCACCAGTATGGCTGGCGGAGTGAGCGGAGAGTGGGGGGCTGAGGAGGGCCGAGCAGGGCCCTGAGGCCAGGCAAGGGGCTGGGTCTTTATCGCAAGAGTGGGGGGAGCCTGCAGGAGGGTGTCAGGCCAGGGAGTTGCCAGAAGTTCCTTTTACAGGAACCCCACCCTGCTGGCTGCTGTGGAAGTAGACTGGGGTGGGCAGGGGGAGAAGAGGGGAGGCCAGGAGCAGGTGATGGAGAGGAGCCCAGGTGAGGGTAGCAGTACCTGGCCCAGGTGAGGTAGGAGGAGAGAGGAAGGGTCAGCCTCAGGCGACGCGCTGCTACTCTGAGCAGAAAGCCAGTCTCCACGGAGGGGAAGCTGCGGCCTCGGCCTCCCCTGCTCCAGGCCTGGCTTCGCCTCCCGGCTGCCACTGTACGATGGGGCTGGGTAGGCTCAAGTACAGGACTGATGGTGGGTGGCAGACGGGGGTCATTTGGTCCCAGCGTGGCACATCTTGGAGGCCATCAGAACCCAGCTGCCTGGGCCTGGCTTCCTGGAATTGGACCCTCATAAAGGCCTGGAGAATTGCAGAAAGAGAGAACTACATGCTTTCCAGAACAGAACACACTGCCTGTGGCATCCGTAAATATGACTCCTGCCTCTTCTTTACTTGTGGTACTGGGGGTTGAACCCAGGGGCGTTCTACCTCTGAGCTATATACCCTCTGTCCTTTTTATTTTTTATTTTGAAAGAGGGTCTCACTAAGTTGCTGAGGGTCTCTCACTAAGTTGTTAAGGTTGGCCTCCAACCTGCGATCCTCCTTCTCTCAGCCTCCCAAGTACTGGGATGGTAGACGTGCGCCACCACATGTGGCTTGCTACTTGCTCTCCTTATGGGTGTTTCCTTCATACCAGCCAGACTGTGTCCTGAGCCCTTCTGTTGTGTGACTCCGGGGATGCTCACTGTAATCCTCGGAGGAAAGCAGTCTTACTGCCTTCCTTTTACAGATGAGGAAACTGAGGCGCAGAGCCATGTAGGGACTCACCAAAAGGCCGCCCAGCTAGTAAGTGGCGAGTTTTAAGCTAATGAATTTTCACAAGTCCTGGAATTATTTTTTATCTACAACAGTCTGGTCACAGGTTGTGAATGTTAAAGGCCTGTATCTCGTCAGAGCGCACCTTGGTCCCTGGGGCCAGTTGACAGTGGCAGGAGTCAGGACATGGAGATCCAGCAGGGGTGTGCCATCTGAGAGACTCTGCCTCCTGTGCTCGGTGCGGAGCCCACAAGGGGATGTTTGGCAGCCCGGTCCTCAGTTTCCTCATCCATGAAATGGGGAAGAAGCTCCCCCCTCTTGGGGCTGTGCAGTGAGGATTCTGGGGAATGTGCCGGAGGGTTTGCCTAATCCTGGCACAGGTGCGCGCTCTGTGGCTGTTGCTGCTGCTGCTGTTATAGGATCGTCATCTTCATTCTCATTGATGGGTAGAGTGGTAAATAGAGTGACCAGTTATCCCAGTTTACTTGGGACTGTCCTAGTTTTAAAACTCCTGCCGGAGGTGGGCGTGGTGGCGCACGCTTGTCATCCCAGTACTTGGGAGGCTGAGACAGGAGGATCCGGGTTCATGGCCAGCCTCAGCTACTTAGTGAGGCCCTCTGCAACTTAGTGAGACCCTGTTTCAAAAAATAAAGAATAAAAAATAGGCTGGGGGTGCAGCTTGGAGGTAGAATGCCCCTGGGTTCAATCCCCAGTACCAAAACAAAACAAAACAAAACAAAACAACAAAAAACTCCTGCCGGGTGTTTTAAAAAGTCCTGCCAGGTGTGGCGGTGCTGCCAGGTGTGGCGGTGGCATGCCTGTAATCCCAGTACTTGGGAGGCTGAGACAGGAGGATTACAGGTTCGAGGTCAACCTCAGCAAATTAGTGAGACCCTTGGCAACTTAACAAGACCCCACTTCAAAATAAAAAAAATAAAAATAAAAAGGGCTAGAGGTGTAGCTCAGAACTAGAATGCCCTGGGTTCTATCCCCAGTACCACACACAACTCCCCCCCCAAAAAATAAAACAACTCAAAGTCTCGCATCCCAGGTAACCCCTTGGTCCTAGGTGAATGGGGACTGTTGGCCGCCATAGTGATAAAGTGCTTATGAATTAGGTCAGGCCCGGGGTCAGCTAAGCATGGATGTGAGTCCGGCTCTGCCTTTTCCTGGCTGTGTTGAGCAGGTTGCTAATCCTCTCTATGCCTCAGTTTCTCTACCTGTAAAATAGGGGGGTTTGATAGCACCTGCCCCCCCAGGGCTGTTTGAGGTTCAAGTAAGATGATGAACATGAAGAGTTTGGGGAAACAGTTGTCCAGGGCCCACCAGAGGGACCTGAGAGAGGCCGAGGCCTGGGCCCTTTGGGTCCCCCTCCCTGCCCCCACCCGGCCCCCCACGTCAGGCTGGCTCCCGCCTCCACTACATCAAAGCTCCGGAGGCCCCTTTATGGTGGTCTGCTGGCCCCTGGGCAGAGGCAGATTAGCGGGAGATGCTATCACCAGAGCGCAGTGGTGGGCCACTGATAAGCAGGGAGCCCTGCTCATGTCGTCTGGGTCCCAGCCCAGACACCCTCGCTGGCCCTCTTGCGGGTGGACAGAAGCCTGCTTTCCAGCAGGACACCTCTGCACCCCATGTTCCGCCCTTCTAAAATGGGGTGTATGGGATGCCAGGGCCCCTCTGCTCTTAGGTTGTATGATTTACAAAGTGCATGTGGCACAAAACCAGGTCCCCGAGGATGGCGTTGGAGATATTTTACCTTAAGCAGCTAACAATTTTTTCGTGAGTGTGTGTGTGTGTTTGTGTGTGTGTGTGTGTAGTACTGGGGATTGAACCCAGGGGTATTCTACCTCCAAGCTACACCACCAGCCCTTTTTTTTTGTTTTGTTTTGAAACAGAGTCTCACTAGGTTGCTGAGAGTCTCACTAAGTTGCTAAGGCTGGCCTCAAACCTATGATCCTCCTGCCTTAGTCTCTCAAGTACTGGGATTACAGGCATGTGCTATCACGCCTGGCTCAGCTAATGCTTTTAACACGTGCAAACTCCAGGGCAGGGCAGCTGCTCCTTCCAGGATCCTGCGGGGATCATAGGAGTGGCTCTGTCCCTGGCTTACTGCAGACCATGGGGTCAGAGGGGTTTCAGCATTCTTTTTCTGTGTGTGTGTCCTTGTAGTTGGGGACATCTCACTTTACGATTGCCAGGGGCCTCTGTGCAGTGAGCCCCTGCCACCCCAGCCCAGTGAGTCTTGTTTTGAGAATTAAATAGAAGAAAATATGTGAGCACTCAAGAAGTAGTAGCTGCTAGTTTTTTTAAATTGACAGTTTTAGCCGGGAATGGTGGTGCACGCTTGTAATCCAAGTACTTGGGGGGCGGAGACCGGAGGATCCAGGTTCACGGCCAGCCTCAGCTACTTAGTGAGACCCTCCGCAACTTCATGAGACCCAGTTTCAAAGTAAAGTATAAAAAATAGGGCCGGGGGTGTAGCATGGAGGTAGAATGCCCCTGGGTTCAATCCCCAGTTCCGTAAAAAATAAAAAAAAATGACAGTTTTATTTATTTATGTTAACAGATTTAAGAGAGGGTCTTGTACAGATTTGAAGAGATTCCAATTTAATCCCAGCAGGAGGATCAGGCACACAGTTCCTGGTAATAAACAGGAGATAAACTTTATTGAGCACCTGCTACGTGCCAAAGCCCTTCAGGCCCTTGCTCTCCTCTAGGTGTTGACTGATGGCATTGATATGGGAGCTGCTCTTCAGCCCACAGAGCCAAGGCATCATGTCTGTTTCTGACAAGACCCTGGGTGACTCACAGGCACACTTTAGTTTGCACATGCAAAGGCTCGGTGGTGGGAACATGTGGTAGGGAGGCCATGGTGCTACCACAGGGCAAGGAGGCCAGGGGCAGGCTGTGCAGGGCCTGCTTGGAGAAGGTGAGGAGCTGGACCTCCTCCCAGGGCAGCAGGGGAGCCAGTGAGCACGGAGGACGCTCTCAGATGCAGGCGTGGAGTCTGGGCTGCAGGGGCAGCAAGACTGGTCAGGTGGTATTTTGTTCAGCTTTTTGTCCCAGTGACCAAATGCCAGACAAGCACAACTTAGAGGAGGAAAGGTTTATTTGGCTCACGGTTTCAGAGGTTCAGTCCATGGTGGGCCGGCTCCAAGGCAGGAACATCATAGCAGAAGGGTGTGGTGGAGGAAAGTTGCTCAGCTCATGACAGCTGGAAGCAGAGAGAGAGAGAGAGAAAGAGAGAGAGAGAGAGAGAGAGAGAGAGAGAGAGAGAGAGAGAAGAGGGGGCCAGGGACAGATCTAGTCTTGAAGGCCCCACCCCTAGTGACCCATCTCCTCCAGCCGTGCCCTGCCTCTGAACCTTGCTGCTTTGGGGAGCATGCTTTCAACTCATGAGCTTTTGGGGGACATTCCAGACTCAAACCCTAACAGGTGGTTGCTTCAGCGTCCAGTGCAGGATGGTGGCAGCTTGGCCCAGGAGGTGGTCTAGGGAAGAGACAGATTGAGGCTGGAGATGGAGCCGGGTCACACTGGAGTTGGTGGTGGAGGGATGTGGGGAGGCTTCTCAGTGGATTGGTAACTTGGACCTTGACCTAAGTAAACCAGTGGGCTTCCTGGAGGAGGAGGAGAAGGAGACTCTCAGGGTAGATTTAACAAGCCTGTGGATGTTCTGCAAGTAGGAACCCCATGAGGAGGGCAGAAGTGAGTTCATGTGAAGGGCAAGAGATTAGCTTTCCTGACCTCTTCCCAAACCTTCAAGGTCACCAGATGAGCTCAGGGTTGTCCTTGGGGTTGCAGAGCTTGAGAGAGGTTAAGGGTCAAAGATTTTGGCCACCCACTTTTTTTTTTTTTTTGGTGGTACTGGAGATTGAACCCAGGGGCATTCTACCTCTGAGCCATACCCCCAGCTCTATTTTTATTTTTATTTTATTTTATTTGTTTTTTTTGTGGTACTAGGGATGGAACCCAGGTACATTCTACCTACGAGTTACACCCCCAGTCCTATTTTTTTTTTTTTTTGGCGGTACTGGGGATTGAACCCAGGGGCGTTCTACCTCTGTGCTACACCCCCAGCCCTATTTTTTATACTTTATTTTGAAACCGGGTTTCACGAAGTTGCGGAGGGCCTCACTAAGGAGAGAGAGAGAGAGAGAGAGAGAGAGAGAGAGCTGAGGCTGCCCGCGAACCTGGATCCTCCGGTCTCCGCCTCCCAAAGTACTGGGATTACAAGCGTGCGTGCGCCACCACGTC